>JAKSZP010001421.1:0-200392 GCA_022478985.1 Massospora cicadina | reverse complement strand
TGGTGGTTGTACAACGTAAAAATTTAATGAGGTTATCAGAAGTCCAGAAAGGTCAGGTGGAAGCTTTATTTCAAAAATACAAGGAAATCTTTTCCTGTCAACAATCATGATTTAGAGTGCATGCAGGGAGCGAACCATCTAGTGGACATTGGGGATTTCCCCCCATAATATCTTAGCTGATCCACCAGTCTAGGGCAGCCAAGGAAGTAGTAACCAGGGAGATCGAAAAAGTACTTCAACAAGGAATGCTCAAATCACCGGAGTCTGTTGGCTTCACATGTATTATTGTAAAAAATAAGGATGGCACCAACCGCATAGTAATAGATTACCGGAAGCTCAATAGTATCAGCAAGTAGGACTCATTTTCCTTTCTGCAGATTAACATGCTTTGCATCTGTTAGGAGGAGCTCGTTACTTCTCCATAATGGATTTGATCTCCAGTCCTTTGAGGTTTGAGTTGCCCATGGTGGAACAGGATAAATGAGTCATAACAACGTCCAAGGGGCTTTTTTAACTAACCCATATGCCCCAAGGCTGTGTAATGCCACGGCTATGTTCCAATGGGCAATGGACACTATCCTTAGTGATCTTAAATTGTCATGTGTCCTTGTGTAAACCAACGACATCAATATATCCTCTCATATGTTTTCCAAGCACCTTAATCATTTAAATAGAGTTATTCTGCCAGCTGGCTGAGGCCAACATCAAGGTCAAACCCCAAAAATGGCACTTTTTCAAGGATCATATGGAGTAAATCAGGTATGTGGTCGATGTGACAAGGCTGTGGCCTCAACAAGCTAAGGTGGTGACTATCTGTAAGATGACTACTCAAACAGTAAGTGGGGCATTCAGGTATCCTTGGGGATGTTCGGCTACTACTGCAGCTTCATACCCAACTTTAGTTCTAAGTGAGGATTGCTATTTGAGTTATTAAAAATGGATTCCATGTTCAAATGGACAAAACATTGTCAAAACTCTTTTGATACACTTTGGACGGCATTAGATAATGCGCCTGTGCTCCACTACCCAAATTTTGATAAAAAATGTATTCCACAGATGGATGCATCACTTTCCGCTGTTGGGGCTGTGAGTCTCTCAAAATAACAATGAGGGGGTGGGGAATCCAGTTGTGTACTGAAGTTGAAGCCTGAACTGCCATGAGCATTTCTATACCATGAATGATGGAGTGCTTAGCGGTGATATATCTGTATAAGCAATTTAGGGTATATCTGCATGAAGTGAAGTATAAGGCCATAATGAATCATGCTTTGTTACGCTGGTTGAAGAACCTCAAGGATCAGGAAGGGCGCCTATATCGATGGTCCCCAAACTTCAGGCTTTTGATTTTGAAATCCTCCACCGACCTGGAGCCAAAACACCAGAATGCAGATTGCTTTTCAAGAATGACTATGATCGTGGTTACAGTGGATAAGATTGACATATTATTTGATAAGATGCTCAGTGGAAAGTATGATGATGAACCGCCTTAAGTATCTAAAGTACTAGACGGAATAAAGGCCAATATGTTCTAGAAGGATGGCGAGTTTTATAAGCGGAAGGGGGACACTACAGTGAATAACCCAATTCCTTCCACCCACCAAAACATTATCATGAGTGCACATAAGGGGTTGGACATGGTGGAGTATGCAAGACCCAGGTTTTGTTGCGACCTTAATATTACTGGGAAAGAATTTGTTCGATGTGCTCAAAACCATTTCCTGCTGCCACCAGTGCCAAGTGAAAAAGCCGTTCCACCAGAAGACCTGGTACCAGTTAGTGAAGCCATTTTTTGCTTGCCAAACGATTTCCCTTGATGTCGTTAATCCTATGCCAACAGAATCCAACTGATCTAAGTACATTCTGGTGCCAATAGTCCAATTGACCAGGTGGGTTGAAGTATGGGCGATATGGGATTTAGGGGCGGTCACAGTGGCCAAGTTCATAACGGAATGTATTATCAAGCAACATGGCTGCCCTCAGTTCATCTTTACCAACAACGGAACTAACTTCACTTTGCATATCCTATTAAAGCTAAAAGAGCTGATGGGCATCCACAGGGTGCTGATGACCTATACAACCCTTGAGTCCAACGGGATGTTCAAATGCGAGAATGGGACCTTGTTGAACATACTTTCAGAAATTGATAATGGATCTACCTTACAATTGAAGTTCCCTTCTTTCCACCGCTGTCTTTGCCTATAATATTAGCTACCATTCCACCACAGGGAAGAGCCCCTTTCAACTACATTATGGATGACATCCGGATCTTTCAACATTGCTCTCTTTGTGTATAGAAGACACCATCAGAACGGAACCCCACCGTTATCTGGCCAGCCTTGCGGACACGTAGATCATATTTCAAGCTGAACATACTCCTTCAGTATATACAAGAAGATTAAGAATCAGGCTGCTAATAAGGTATGGCGTAGCGTGTTGGCTCAGTTCAAAAATGGCAATAGGGTTCTATTACATGATCAGCATGAGTTCAGTCAGAAGTACTAATTGGCCAACATCTGAATTGGGCCATTTGAAGTCATTGAGAAAACAGGTGTCTGAGCCTACACTATCAAGGACCTCACAAGCAGTTGGATCATTACCAAGTGCATGCAAAGTTCCTCCATCCGAATAGCAATATAAGCCTTATTGCCCATTAGGGGGGGTAATGTCAAGATTCTGATATGAATGGATGATAAGCCTGAAATAGTTAAGGCGGATTAAGAGAATCCGCCGACTATGATACTAAGAACGATTATTCAAGCACCAATGGATAAGGCGATATTGGGTTAAAAAGATAATATGGATCACCTCCAGATCAGGTATTAAGATAATTTTGACAAACAATGAATATTGGGATATCGATGTACAGAAAATAATGAGTGGATCACCTCAAACTAAGGCGATAGAGATCTGGTTACCATACTCTGCTGGAACCAATGAGATACGGCCGAATTTAATTACTAAGCTGAGAAAATAATGTCATCTTAAGTTGATGAGATATAAGTTAGATGAGACAATTGAAAGAGAAGGGTTGTTAGTATTGTAGAGTGAGGGGAATAGCAAGGAACCGCTGTATATATTCAAATAATTGAAGATCATCTTTGGGGCTATTGCTCCCTATTTTTTAAAATTTTATTACTTTGTTTTGAGGATGACGATTGTCATATATTGGTCCTATTACTCAGCGGGATTACCCTGTGCAAAACTTCTTTGGTATATATCACTAATTTCTCCAAAATTATAACAAGTATGGAACTGCATGTCCCAAAACACTCAGGCTATTGTCGCCTACTCCTCCCAACTCATACAAATTGGGAAGCTCATCCTGTCTTCTCCTGCCATGGACTTGGATGATAATGCTTATGACATGCTTATTGGCAAGAAATTTATTATTGAGTATGGTGGAATTATCAACATGAAACAGGAATTTCTCTAAGAAAGGTTAAGAAGTTTCTTTGATCTATACTAATGACAAACCCAAGAAAAACTCATGCTTAGTTGAGTACCCCTCCTCTGACATACCTCTACTTTCTACCACATCTGGGCAGAACACAGAAAATTCCCTGATTCAGTGGTCTCTTCAGAGAGCATTCTGTTTTATGCATCTGAAAAGCATTAGTTGAAGCTGGTGAAAGAGAAGGTAATCGACACCAAGATTACTTTGCAAACCCCCACAACTGCCTATCAAACGTAACAAGCAAAAAATGGATAAGTCCTTTAGAACCTTGAATGTTGCCAAGCAAACTAGACCCAGCTAACAGCGACCCATAAATCTCCTTCTGGGGAAATCTTACCAATAGGTATATAGTCATAAATAAACATCAGGAAAATTTAAAAGGCCTGCTGCTCCCAATTGAGAACGTTTGACAAGTCCTTTGTATTAGGTCTATGTTAATGTTGATCTTACCTGCTAATCAATTGTTATGCACTTTGCCTAACGTTTAAATCTCTGTTTAACTAAACTTCATTGAGCTAAAAAAATTCCACAATTTAATGGAGCTTTACAGCGACATCCTTTAAATATTATATTGACAATTGGAACATGAAAGATAGGAGCCACACCATCAAAGTTGGTGATGCCCATCCTATCTAATTCAACCCCTATCAGAAATCAAAAGTTGAGGAGCTCCAGATGATGATGGAGCTTGTTATAAATTTGGCGGTATAACAAAGATATACTAAGGGGTTTCTGAACAAGGTTACAGCCACTGAGCAATAGGACGACGTTATGAAGATTTTCAGGACCATGAGTTTAATACCTCATATCTCTCAATATTTTGAGGCCAGGGGACCCAAAGTTTCAAGGGGTTGGATTGTTTATTTTTGCTTCTCTTGGTAAAGAAGTTTTTTTCAAGATACTACGTCTGGATATGCAATTTCTAGTAAAAACAAATCAACATTAACTTAAAAATTCTGAAAAGAATAAAAAGCGTAAAGTTTATTAACTTAATGACAGCTACATAACGGTAATTAGGGAGGTGTTTTGGGGAAATCTAAGCAGCCAAGCCTAAAACTAATAAAGTGAACAAATTTGGGATTTGATAAAGCCCAACTATCTCAGTTGAATTTCTTGTGCTCGTCTCATGGCTTGGATTTAAACTCAAGGGTGGATAGATCCATGGGAAGCATGATTCAGCCATGTTGGTCGGGGTTAAGCTCCAACAATAATGGTAAACTTTCATTGGGGATTGTCCCTGGCAGAAATTTAGGCTTTTTGGTCAGTTCAGGATTGAAACCCGACATCTGACACATCCAAATCAGCTGTTCAGGTAGGATTCCCAACATAAATTCCTCTAGATCTTGGCGCAGGGGGAAAACGAATGGTGGAAGCGGCTATGGATGCAGTTTACTACTGTACCATGAATGACATCTACGGTTGAGTGTTCATTGACCCATCTATATATGACTTAATAAGGCCCTAACCAGTTTGTGCCCAGTTTGGGATCACGACCTCCAGGACAGTGATGGTCTAATAGTACGAGGTCACCTGGTTGGAAGGTGTTTATGGGATCATGGTTATCATTGAATTGAGCATTTTCTCTACTGGTTGTGGCAGACAGGTTTTTGGAAGCCAGAGCCTGAAGTCTTATGATTTCATTTGCAATACTTTGCATAGAGACTTCAGGTCCTTCAGGAGAAGCTTGGTCAAGCATCGCCTGGACTTTGGAAGTCAGATGGGAATTTCTTCCATATAACGCTTGTAGTTCTAACATTTTAGTTATTCAATGATAACTGATTCTATAGGCCAGAATTACACTAGTCAAATATTGGGGCTATTGAACGGGGCCAGTCATAGCCATTTTCTGAGGGGTTACAGTTAGAGTGCCATTTACTTGCTCTACCATTCCATTTGTTTCAGGATGGTAGGGTGTTGAGAAAACCTGAGTGGTTCTCATAAGGTCGGCTAAATCTTTCACCATCATTGAGAGGAAGTTTAGTCCATTATCAGAAAGAATGACATTAGAGCACCCATGCTGGGTTAAAACTGATTATACAAAAATGTCGCGGTGGATTTTTCTGAAGCAGTGGGGAGCAATACGGTTTCAATCCACTGTTAGATGGTCCATGGCTAGTAGGAGGAACCTATGTACATTGGAGGCTTTAGGAAGAGGTCCCACAACATCAATACTAATAGTATGGAATGATTCACAGGGTGGGATCACTGGATGTTGATTAGTGGGGATTAGGTCCTGCTTGTCTTTTACATACCAGACATGACTCCAATACATCATGAATAGAAACAAGAATTCACACCCAATAACATTGAGTTTCAAGCCACTGGTAGGTTTCCAAATTTCCCATGGCCAACTTGCCAATGTCCCTTTAATATGAATTCAGTTCAAGCCAATGGTCTTACCTAAGATACCCATTGTTTAGACAAAAGTTTGCACAATTCACCATACTTGATTTGGAGATTTGCCAGTCTTTTCGTTAGTTCCTTTTGGAGGGTTGGGGATTCGTCCTTCCATAACTGTGGTTGGGTTAGGAGGTCATAGAGTCTATCCTCTTCAGGGTCAGTGATAGTTAAAATGGGAAGCTGAGATAGGCAATTCACATTTTGATGTATGGCACAGGCTGATAGATGAAGGAAATTCATAGTTTTAGAACTTTAACGCCAATATGGCTAACCTCCCATCAGGGTCCTTTATTTGCTGTAGCTATTGCAGGGAAGAATGGCCAGTAATTATAGTGAAATGTTTCCTAAATAAGCTCAGAAATGCTTACTAGTCAATAATACCACTAAGCATTCACATTCTGTAATGCTCTAATTACGTTCATATTTAGATAAGGTCTTGCTGTAGTAGGCTATGGGATGGTCACTTAGTTTTCATCATGCTGAGATAGTATGGCTCTTATGGTAATATCACTAGCAATAATAAAGAGGAGGAAGGGTTTATCAAAATTTGGATGAGTAAGTACTGGAGATTGAGAGAGAGTGATGCGTAGTAGGTTGAAAGCCTCCTGTTGCTCTTCTCTCCACTGAAAGAGTATTCCTTTCTTCAATAGATATTTCAGAGGCTCAGAAGTGTCTGCAAAATGAGGGATAAATTGGAAATAATAGCCCACCATTCCTAGGAGAACTTGTACATCACGTAAGGATTTTGGGGGAGTCATCTTAGCAATAGCTAAGACCTTATTATCCATCAAGGATATTCCGGATTTACTGACCTTATGACCCAAAAGACATCTAATATGGAAGAAAGAGCATTTCAAAAGCTCTAGTCTTAACGACGATTGTCATAACTGCTAAAATACTTGCCTGAGGTGATTTAGATTAACAGTAAAGGTTCTTAAAGAAATGGTAATATTATCAAAATAAACTAGTACGCAGAAGCGTTTTAAATGGCCTAGTAGACCGTCCATAGCGTGTTGGAAGGTAGCAGGGGCGTTACATAACACCTGAGGCATTTAAGTTGGCTCAAATAGTCCTTCACTTGTGATGAGAGTGCATTTTGTCCAAACTTTGGGTGACAAATCTACTTTACAGTATCCACTAGCGATATCCATAGCTGAGAAATAGTGGGACCCTGACATTAAGCTTAAAGAGTCATCTATACATGGCAGGGGTAACTATCTTTGCAAGTGATAGAGTTGAGGTGGCAATAATCCATAGCAACCCGGTGACCATCATCCTTTTTCCAAATTAATAACAGTGGGAAAGCCCATGGGTTTTTGAAAGGCACAAGTAACCCAGCCTCAACAGTTGCTGTAACTCTAAGGCATTTGAGCTTCCTCCACTTTAGATTTTCAATATGGTCAGGGTTTAAATGGAGGGTGATCCTCAGTTTCAATCTGATGAGTTACCACGGACATTTTCCCATAGTCACTAAGTCCTGAGAAAAAACTATTGTCATACTCCTTGAGGAGGTCTTTAACATCCTAACATTCATTTGGGGTAAGATTACCTATAATTCTACTGTCAACCAAAGCTATGGTGGTTGGGGGATCGAATCCTAAATCCTTTAACAAGTCAAAAAAATTTAAATCAGCAATACTCTTAATGTGGCATAGTTTTGTATAAGCAATAGGGGATGCTGAGGGACCTGGAGAATTTTAGTGGTTAAATTTCTTAATATAATAGAGATAGATTTCCCATAGGCAGGATCCAAATTCCCCAAGCAGGTCAACGCTTCCTTGATAGAAGGGTTTGGGTTCCATTAAACTCCAAAATGTTATCAGGAGGGGTAAGAATCTGAATCCCGATATCTACAATAACTTGTGAGCCCAAGAGTATTGTAATAGAATGATGGGTATATAGAGGGATCCCCTCTTTGGCATCCACAGCCTCTAAAGGTAACTTAGTTTTCCCCCTAAGACTTGGTACTCAATTTTGCAAATGGAGGATGGGTTTTGAGGAAGCATGTCCGTTTTTTAGGGGGATCCTTTATTTTTGATGGGGAGTTTGAATATTAATGGAATCTGATAACCTAGTAAGGACATGTAATTTTCCTTGTGGTTGATGATGCAGTTTAACTCCCACATCAAACAGACCATAATAAGCAACTCATAATTATCATTTTCTTTTGCAGTGGTGGGGTAGTAATTAAGAGTTTCCCAAAGCAAAGGGGTAAGGCAGAATACGCTCCAATTGCCTTTGTAGACTGACTACCTGCTGTGCCATATTCAGCCTTATTGATCAAGTCTGGAGCCATTTTTTATCTCTTGGATAAAACAGGAGGAAATAACGCTAACCAGTGAGCCAATATCAATTATTGACGGGGCTTTAACCTTATGTATGACTACCTCAACTCGAACCACTGAAGATGAAAACTGTGAATTAGCAGCTAGTATACTGTTGGTAGAGATTTGCAATGAAGCAAGTGGAGGATTCTAACGTCGTCAAGCTAGGGGCTGTTCAATGCGTTTGAACGTTTTGTCAGCCAGCGCTTGACTTTCCATAGAAAAGTTGACTGTCAAAATTTGTTGTGGTAACTGACCAACATAAAAGTAAGAGAGCAGGAGGTGTTTATTTCCTTGGATAGAAAATGGTACGTCAACTTCTTCAGGGTCAGCTAACAAAAAAATCTGAAGTGCTGGGGATAGAGCTAGAGTTAGATTAAGCGTCTTGAGGCACTTGTTTTCCGTCAGCATAGGGAGCCTCTTGCCCTATACTGGCTGATATTTTAATGACTTACGTTGAAGGATGTGGCAGTCAGCTACAGTGTAGTTGTTTCTTCTGAAATGCGTGCAGTATAATCCAGGTTTAGTTGAATTGGGGGTGTAACGGCTAGTACTTGGAACTGGGGCCTATTGGTGTTAAAACGAGTTGGCCTGATGAGTTTATGTAGTTCATCCAGAATTTCCAATATAGCCTCTTTAATATGGAGAAGGGATGTTAAGTTAGACTTCACCACTTTCAGATAAAGTATGGTATTAGGCATTTTTAAATGCTGACAATGCAGCGGAGAAGCCATAGTCTAATGTAAGATAATTCCCTCCAAAGATGAGTTTGTGCTTTGAGGTAAAAATGATGGGTGAATCGCTGATAGTTTCCCCCAATTAAGGCTGATACCCATAAAGGTCTGTTTTTGGTTGGTTAAGGTTAAGTCATTCTCAAATTCCTGAAGCAATGCAGTCTTGGCATCAGTCCAAGTAAGGCAATGCATCAGATTGGGGAATAATGTGTTGAGACATATGTATAAGGCAGTTAATCAAGTGTTTTAAGTCGCTGGGTGTCATTGACTTCTTCCATAGCATTTTCATAAAAAAATAAGGAGAAGATACTTTCTTCACCTGGGACATACTTCTCTTAGAACGACTGTTTGAACATGATACTGGGGGGTTGATGGTCAAACAAGGATATTGACATAAGGGGACCATTTTCACCTAAAGGGAAACTATTATTTCTGGACGTTTCATAAGGATTGAGGACGTCCACTTTATTTTGTAAGATGTTGATATCCTCAATTATTGGGTCTACCCAATTTTGGGCAGCCTGAAGGGCCAATTTGGTGGCAACAAGAGGGGATAACTGCTGAATTTCGCTTTTGAGCTTGGTAGTCACATCTCAAAGTTCAAGTTGGTGTTGCTCAAGGGTGAGGATTTGTTGCTCCATCCCACGCATCATAGCAGGGAATTAACAAAGAGTTCAATGTGTTCCTGATCTAACATGAGATCAGATGCTGAATTGTTATTACACATAATTGGGTTTTTAACTATATTTCATCATGAACTCAGGGTGTACCTGGCAGGGAGCACCAGTTTTGTTGGGACCACGGGTGTAATATCTCATATCCCTCAATATTTTGAGGCCAAGAAACCCAAAGTTTCAGGCCGTTTTATTGCTTATTTTTCTTCTCTTGGTTAGAAAATCTTTTTCTAGATACTACGTCTGGATAGGCAATTACTAATAAAAACAAATCAATTTAATTTAAAATTGTTTAAAGGGGAAAAGCATAAAGTTAATAACTTAATAACAGTTATATAAAGGTAATCAGGGAGGTGTTTTGGTGAAATCCTAGCAGCCAAAGCCTATAACTAATAAAGTGAACAAATCTGGGATATGATAAAGCCTAATTATCTAGGTTGAATTTCTTGTGCTCGTCTCATGGCTTGGGTTTAAACTCAAGGTTGGGTAGATCCATGGGGAGCATGATTCAACCATTTTGGTTGAGGTTGAGCTCCAACTTCAATAATGGTAAACTTTCATTGGGGATTGTCCCTGACAGAAGTTTGAGCTTTTTGGTCAGTTCAGGATTGAATCCTGACATCTGACGCAGCCAAATCAGCTGTTTGGGTAGGATTCCCAGCAAAGATCATCATCCTTTAAAGAAAAAGGATAAGCTTTTTAATAAATATGGTGCAATTGCCAAGTAACACGTCTTTATTTTATTTAATACTTTCGGATTATCCTCACTTGTCTGCTCCCATTAAGCTATTAATAACCCTCTTCTTTCACTTTTCTTTTATCACCGATATCCCAATGATCTTGGTCAAATCTGATCATTTGGTTATACTTTTAAGATTGCCATATTCGCATTGGTTCCAGAAGAAGTCATCACTTATTAAATTCACGATTACTTAAATTAAGGTGATTTACTTAATAATATTGTGCATTGACATCTTACTATTTATCATTCATTAACATCACTTTATCGCCTAATTTGGAGGCAATTATATATCATTTCCAACTCAATATCACCTCATCTTAAGGCGCTCAGATAAACATAACTCATAATAATGATTGCAGATCAACCCATTCTTTTGTAACAACTTGGGGCTTATTGTCCAATCATATCAGGATCACAACATTACCCCCCCTTGACTGGGCAATAATTCCCCCCTGCTTATACGCCCAGAGGAACTTTTCATGCACTAGGTTGGTAATTTGACCGCTCGTGGGGTTATTGATGGTATAGGCGTCACCACCTGTTTTCTCAATGATTTAAACAAACTCAATCCAGCTGCTGGCCAATTTATGCTTCCACCCAAACCCACATTGATCATGGAATAGGACCATGTCCCCACCTAAGAAAACCACTAACCCGCTATAACATAACTGATCAGCAGCATGATTCTTTATCTTCTTGGATAAGCTGGACGAGTACACTTTGTTTTTCAGCTTGATTAATGTGTCAGCTAGTTTAATCAAATAATGTTGGGGGTCCAATCCGCCAGTGTCTTTCATGTAGGCATAGAGCAGGGTGGGTTGAGCAAAGTGCCGTCCATATAGTAATTTAAATGGACTCTTAATTGAGGCAGAATGATAGCTAATATTGTAAGCAAAGACAGCTGTGGATGGGATGGAACTTCAATCTGAATTCAATCTGTTACTATTTTTTAGTATGTTCACCAAGGTTCCATTAAGTTGCTCAACCATACAATTTGACTCAGGGTGATACGGGGTCATCAGCCTTGCGGATGGCCATCAATTTGTTGAGCTTAGGTAATATGTGAGAGGTGAGAGTTCCATTATCAGTAAGGATGAATGAGGACAGCCATGTCACTGAATGATACATTCCATCACAAAATTTGCCACAGTGACCGCCCCAGATCATGTATTGCCTGTGCCTCAACCCATCTGGTCAAGTGGTCAATCACCACCAGAATGTATTTATACTGGGTAGCTCCAATTGGCAGAGGGCCAACAACATCCAAGTAACCCTATTCCAAGCAATATGTGGTTTCACTAGATGGTAAGAATCCTTCTGGTGGAACGGCTTTTCCACTTGGAACTGGTGACAGCAGAAAATGGTTTTGAGCACTTCATATTACATGCTTTCCTTGAAGAGTGAGATCGCAACAACTCCAGGGTCTTGCATACTCCATCATCTCCAAATTCTAGGTGTTCTCTCATGACAATGTTTGGTCAGGCGGAAGGCCTTGGGATATTCACCATAGTGTCCCCCACCCACTTGTACAACTCGTCATTCTTCATGAATTTATTGGCCTTTATCCCATCTAATACTTTAAATAATTGAGGTGGTTCATCATCATACTTTCAGCTGAGCATCTTATCAAAATTGTTTTTCTCAAATCCGCCATAACCGCAATTGTAGGCAATCGTGATAAGCAATCTGCATTCTGGTTTTAGCTTCAGGATGGTGAAGGATTTCGAAATTGTAAGCTGGCAGTTTGAGAGCCCATCATTCTAGACGCCCTTCCAGCTCCTTGAGGTTCTGCAACCAGCGTAATGAAGCGTGATCTGTTACAGCTTTAAACTTCACTCTATGCAAGTATACTCTAAATTGCTTATATGCATAGATCACTGCTAAGCACTCTCACTCAGTCATAGTATAATTATGCTCATGGCAGTTCAGGCTCCTTCTTCATTATGCAATGGGGTCTCCTCCCCCTCATCATCTTTTTGGGATAGTACCGCCCCATAGGTGGAAAGGGAGAAATCCATATGGGCAATTAACTCTTTATTGAAATTTGGGTAGCGCAGCAAAGGCGCAATGATTAGCTCCATTTAAAGTGTATTGAAGGAGTATTGGCGGCGGTATGTCCATTCAAACGCAGAATCTTGCTTTTGTAACTCAGAAAGCGGACCTCCAATACAATATATTTGGGTATAAAGTGGCGATAGTAGATGATCATCCTTATGAAAATAGTTATACTGCGCTTACTGTTTGGTGCAGCCATCTTCCAATTAGCCTCCATCTTGGCTGGTTGGGGCCACAGCCTTGTCACATCTACCACAAACCTGAGGTACTCCAGCTGATCCTTGGAAAAGTGGTATTTCTGGGGCTTGATCTAGATGTTGGCCTCAGCCAACCGGGAGAATACCTCCTTTAAATGGGTAAGGTGCTTGGAAAAGGTATGGGAGGATAAGTTGATATCATCAAGGTATACAAGAACGCATGACAGCTTCAATTTGCTAATGATAGTGTCCATCGCCTGTTCGAATGTAGATAGGGCATTATCCACAGCCCTTAAAGCGTAAGGGTCAGTTGATAAAACCCTTTAGAAATGATAATGGCACATTTCTCCTGTTCTGCCTCAGGTAACTTTATCTGCCAATAGCCGGATTCTCCAATCCATCATGGGGAAGTAATGCCAACTCCCAACCAATCCAAAGCATCATCAATATGCGGCAATGGGTATGAGTCCTTTTTAGGAATGCTGTTGAGCTTGCGGTAGTCTATCACTACCCAGTTAGCACCGTCCATCTTTTGGCAATTAGAATGGTGGAAGCCCAAAGGCTCTTTGACGGTTTAAGCATTCCTTGCTCCAGCATCTTATCAATTTTCTCAGTGAGGACTTCTTCTGCTGCTCTATATTGGCAGATCAGCTGAGACCTGATGCGGGGATGATCACCTGTGTCCAGTCAATGTACAATTCCCCGTGCACACCCTAAACCATGGTCATCAATGGCAAAGATCTCTTTATATTTGTTTTTAATGCGGTAGTCTAATTTTCTGTTTTTTTGAAAACCCCATTTAGCTTTTGCACGATACCATTGTCATTACGCTGAGCTGAAATTTGACAGTCAGACCAAATTCATCCAGTGAACCAAACTCACAACCTGATTGACCTCCTCAACTGGGGTCAAATGTAAATATACCAAATTTGGTGTTGGATGATTTTCATTATTTCATTTGGGAGATTCTCTAACAAAACCTTGTTCACCACATGTCCCAGGAGTATAAAGCCTGGAGCTACATGGGCTTTAGCCACAATTGCTGATAGGGTCCAATGACCTCCCCATAAATCCCAGAAGGAACTTCTACCTCTAACTCAGTATTTATGATTACTTTGTGTTCAGAGGGGATGGATATAGGGCCAGCAGCTTTAGGTGTTAGCCCTTGATAATCATATATTTTATGTGGAAGGGCTGGTCATGCTCTTTAGCTGATGGTAGTGAACCAGAATCACCCCATCACTATAGGCAAGGTTGATATGCCCCATGTGCACCGGATCCTTTGGCACTCCGCTGGAGGTAAAATAGATTGGAATCCATTGCCCTAAAATTTCGAAGGTCTCTTCTATCATATCAATAACAGCACCATAGTGGCACATAAACGTGGTTCCAATCAACAAGTCATAATGGCTATTAGGTCAAAAAACCACCGGAGCTACTACTATAGTTGACCCAAACTGCAAGGGGAGCGCACTGTAAGCTCCCGCAAAGACCATGTTTTCTGCTCCAGCAGTACCATACGCCTTTTGATATTCTACATCAAGTTTTAAGTCAACTTCACCACCAGCTTAGTGGAAACTTTTTTGACTGGAGTTCTCATATCTATTATAATGCAAACTCAGGTTTTTTATAAAACAATGTCACAGTAGGTACACTCAGAGTAAGAGGAATTTTGAACTTTTTACTACATGAACATTCAAAAGATAGCTTTTGCCAATGAATGCTCATAATACCCTCACTGACTTTAGGGTACCCTTTAACAATAGCGTCTACTGGGAAGGCGACGTCTACTCCTCTCAGAGAAAGCGCATCTGCAAGCAGTTACAGTTTTCTGAAGAGCTTTGTTCAATAATTTGGCATGCTTATGGCTTTGGGTGCCCCAGAGATCTTTCGTCAGCTATGTCCTTGGCTTGTGCTTGTGTCAATACATTTAATCCCCCTAACTGCTGCTGATATAAGAATGTTTCATCATACTGTGGAACATCTGTCGCATACAACTCAGTAGATTCAATTGGGACATTTGAATTTGGGATAGCAGAAGTAGAGAGTCCCATCTCTACTCCGCTCTGCCTTTTTCCTGGTAGCATTAATCCTGCTGTACAAAATGGACACATCAATTGAGGCAACCTCATGATAGGTGCCCAGGGTGACCACAATTGAATGATTTACTACGTAGGGCCTGAATCCTTGAATATTGTAAGTTGACCCATGTAGAAAGTTGTAATGGAGGTGGTCAGCATAAACAAGGCCAGGTTGATAGAATAACTGCTGACGGTCAGTGCAATTAGGCCCAGGGCGGTAGTTGGACAGTTGATCATAAGCAGGTATGTGGCGGACGTTTAACTGAAGGGGGTAACTTGGCGGATTCTGAACTGGACAAGCGCATTTCCCCAAATAAGATGGTCCAGGAACTGTAGCAGAAGAGTTCCTCTCTGTATTGGTTGGTGTGATGGTTACAGCTATACTTCACAAAAACGGAACAATTTTGAGCAAAGGTACATCATCATCTGACATTGGGGTCATGACATTATACAGCTCATGGTATGGCTTCACAGTGGAGTTCATTGCAATGCTACATAAGATTTGGATAAATTCCCTGCCCCAATTAATATGTGGGCTTCCACAGTAAACTGTTCAGTAAATGTGGTGAGGGTCTCATTCTGCTGAAACCTAATGGTCAAGGCTTCAGCCTTCCTCTGTGACATCTTTGTGGTACCCCCAACCAAACGAAACACAGTACCCTACACTTCTCAGCATGAAACGGAACTGTTTGGAGATAAAAAGTGACTTGGTTGGCACTTCCAACATCTAAGGTGGATATTAACAGTTTCGCTTTCCGCCAGTCAGAGGCTCCTACCATTACAAAATCATCATATTGCTTGAAAACCATAAATACCCATCGCAATTGAATAAAGACAACTAATCACTACAAACTTCCTGAAAAAGCTCATCTTGCCTTTTTAGCACAGTGTACAAGGAAAGTTTGAGTTCTGCAGATTTGACTGATGTGGTATGTCGTGAAGATCCCCTGACCAAGCAAGCCTGATGAGCCATAGCCATTGACTTAGGAATTTTTACCATTTTTTGTGATTGATCAATGGGCCCCCTGTAGTGAGCACCACTGTTAAAAATTTGGTGGTATATCAGAAATACACCAAGAGTTTCCTGCACAGGGTTACACTCACTGAGTAATATGACCAATGATATGTTGATTATCATCCTTGAAACAATGTATAAACTTTTTATCAAATTCTGGAGCAATTGACTGACAAATTTTCTTTATTCTATTTAGTACTCTCAGTATATCCTCGCTGGCTGCTCGCTCTAAACTATTAACAACCTTTTTCTTTCAATCTTCTTGTTACACTAATATCTCAGTAACCTCAGTTTATTCTTCCTCTTTTGCTTAGACTATTTGTTCCGCCGTATTCTCATTGGTTCCAGCAAAGTTCATTATTTATTAAATTCACAATCGCCTTAGTTGGAGGCGATCCACTCAATATTTGTTTTGTCAACATCTCATTATTTGTTATTCACCAACATCAAATCATCACCTGATTTGGAGGCGGTTCAATATCCTTTCCAACCCAATATCGCCTCATCCTAAGACACTTGAATAATTGTAACTCATAATCATGATTGGCTGATTCAACCCCATTCTGACGTAATGACTTAGGGCTTATTGTCCAGTCATCAGATTTATGACAGAGCTAAAAATATATTGGATATGGGGTTATTGATGCCTTATTAAAACCCTTTGTTGTCTCCTTTCTTGCTTATTGTCAGGATTCCTTCCCAAATCAGAGATTTGTGTGTGTCAGATGAAGGGAATCAAACCAATATAATGAAATAAATGAAATTATTAAAGGGGACAATCCCCAACTGATGCTATTAAATGCATCGCCTGCTGAAGATATACCCAGTTGGTAATAAGTATAGATCTTAGCTTGGAACGCTTGGAGATTTATAGAGGAAAAACATCCTGCTCTCCTATATAATGATGTTTTTAAGAAAACATAGACTACTCTTTTCTTGCCATTAACAATCTGACCTACCTCTAAATCATCTAGGGATAAAAAATATACTTAGAAAAACCACTCAAGGGTTTATATCATGAGTGAAGACTTTTTCAGCCAAGAAAAGTAACTCTTATAATCTAACACCCAGTAACTTTGGATCCCCTGACCTAAAATAACTGAGGGATGAATGTATAACATTCTGTCGTCCTAACAAAACTGGTGTTCCTTTCCAGTGTTAACACAAGTTCATTTTGAAAATATTAAAACAATAATTATAACGATCTGACTTCTGAAAACGCCCAGATAATGACGTCGCCATTCTTAATGACTGAGTGATCAAAACACACGCAGGAAAATATCAGCGACCTGCAACCTTCTACTTCTATCATCGTTAGAGGTTACCCTCCATGATTATCCACAGAGCAATATCGATTGCAAATATCATACTTCACAAAAGACTTCAGATCCTCTTGTCTGGGGCCTTTGTCCCTGGAGGCCGTGCTAATAGAAGATGGGTTCTTACGGTACTGGCTCTATGATGAATTTGGCCCAAAGTCTTCGCCCAATGGAGATCAGGTATGAGCTATACATTTGGAACGCTATTTGTGTCAATCTGTACATCATCTTAAATCATCTACTACAAGTAGCCTGGTTCCATCATCAGGAACTACTCCACCACTTTCAGTTATCAGAGATGTTACATCTACAGCTCCTCCAATTCTATCAATCTACCCCTCATTTCAGCTTTGAAAACCAAAGAGCTATATTGGAAAATCGACAGCTTATCAACGAGATACAAAAACTTTTGACCCGCCTGGATCAAGGGATCATGAGATTAATTCAAATGAAACTCACTAATCATTTTAGTAGACTAGAGGTCGTAATTTATAATCCGGTCAGAGACTTTGCCCTCAAGTTACAAACCAAATTTAGTAACTATATGATCTCCGTAGATGAACGAATCCAGTTGTTGGAAAAAATGATCTATGAAGTATGTGATGCCCAGGGTAGCTATCATTCTTCAGGGGCCACAAGGAGTGCCTGGAAAGCACAGATCCCCACTTCATGAAAGACATGATGGTGGACGGGAACCCCCTTGGCAATAGGACCTCCTAGACCTAGCGTTGACCCAGGAATCCCTGATAAATGACTCCAGGCGTTAATTTAGCAAGTTTAAAATCTTGAAGTTTAATTAGGACGCATCGCCCAAGGAGCCCAAATCACTCAGGATGGAGTTCCTCTCTCCCCTGAAATTTTCCTAAATGCTCATCATGAACGGCTTTAGCACTTGGCAACCCTACCCGCTGTGGTTTGTAAATTGGATCAAAGAGTACTAACCACTGAGAAACACCAACTCAAACTCTGAGAATCCACTAGTAATCTAGAAAAAATGGAAGTTAAACAGCTTAGCACCATGAAATTGGCTCTTTTTGCCACTTATGATTTAGTAGATCTAGTAATTGAAGATATTAGCTACCTATAAAGTCAAGTTTGCACTTCATTCTTTGGAATATTCATGGTATACTGTTTCTTCATTAGGTGAAAGCGCACCTCTGGTGTCAGTTCATGCCATCTGACATCCCCCCAAGTGGTACGTTAAAACCCTCATTCAAGTAAAAGTACGTCCCCAAAGAGATGAGATTCTTCTGTTTGCTATATTGTTATGAAAGCGCTATGGAAGAAGTCACCAACAACTATGGCTTAAACACCTGATGAACTGTCTTAGTCGCATGGCTCAAGCTATTATGATCCCTCATCTAATTCATTGCCATACATGGAATAAAGACAAGACTGCCTTGCTTTAAGAATTATGCTGCACTAACCTTTATAAAAAACAAACCTTTATAAGAAGATTTAATTAGGGTGAGACAATCAATGATTTTGCACATCGTTTTTTCCTTGAGGATCAAACGCTTGTTGCAGGGAATCATCTTATGCTAGATGATGGTATCACCGCCTCGTTTCAGCGTTTAACATATGCTAATACTCTACTTTATCTTAGCGCGGTGAACTCTGTCTTAAAGTCCTTCTAGTATCAAAAAGCCATTTTTTAGATTCCTGCCAAACTATACAAACCCACTGGTAAACTTCGTTTTAACAATAATAAGCCCCAGCCCCAAGTGTTAGTAGTTACAACCCCTGATTAACCTACACATGAATTTATCTGCACTTAATGTAAAATAAACAATCAAACTAAAAACCTGTGTTGCAATAGCCAAATTAAGATTTCAAAAGATCAGTCAGTATAGGGCAGGAGGCTCCCTATGCTGACAACAATCAATGCCTCAATACTTATGTTCTAGCTCTAGTTCTATTCCCAGCACATCGGTATGTTTTTTGTTACTGTTCCAGCAGAAGTTGATATGCCTCTTTCAATTCAAAAACATTGAGATCTTCTGCTTTCTTATTTTTATATTGGCTAGTTACCCAAACTGAGTTTAGAAGTCAGCTCTTTATGAAAAACAAGCGTTTGCAAAAAAACCTTCAAGCATTGAACAACCCCAAGCTTGGCTGCAGAAAAATCCTCCGCTTGCTTCTTAGAACAACTTTAAAAATAGTTTACTAGCCGTTAATTCCCAGTTTGTATCTTTGGTAGTTTTGGTAGAGAAAGTCATTCATAAGGTTAAACTCCTGGCAATAATAAATACCAGCTCACCTGTTAACATTATATCTTTCTGACTTATCCACAAAATAAAACGATTCCAGACTTGATTCACAAATCTGAATATGGGATGGCAGTTAATCATTTAACTATGGCGATTGGGGTTTATTCTGCCTAACCTTCCAATCTAAGAAACTTTTGCTTACTGCCCCCAATATTACATTTGCTAAATTTCAATTACAAGTTGCTTATTGGAGTACAACTGTTGCGGGAGCTTAACTGCATTATTAACCCTAAAGAAAAGTATCTTTCACTCTTAGGGTATTGGATCTCATTAATTTTCAAACTCCCGATCAAGAGTAAAGGAGCCCTAAAAAATGAACCTGCCCCTCAAATATCCATTCTCTATTTGTATAGTCAAATATCAAGTCTAAGGAAAAATTAATTTACCCCCTGAGGCCATGGACGCTGAAGATGGGATTCCTCTGTAAGCCCCATCCTATTACAATACCTTCTGGCTCACAAGTTTTTTGGATATGGGGATCAATATTTTCACCCCTCCTAATCAGTTTTGGAGCTAAGTGGACACCCAAATCCTTCAAATAAAGAAGCGTTGACCTGCCCAGGGATTTATCCTGCCTACGGTAATCCATCTCTATTTTATTAGGGAATTTGACAATTCAGACCCTAAGTCCCTCAGTATGCCCTATCATTTATGTAAAACTATGTCCTATAGAAAATATCACCAATATGAGTTTTTTGTCACCTTACAAGATTAAGGGCTCAATTTCCTACACACAATAGATCTGGTCAGAATTATAATTTTAGACAATCTCACCCCTTGTTAGATAGTTGACTGTCCGCTTAAAAGAAAAAAAAAGAATTTATGGGTGCCAATAGTCCTAATGAAGGGGAGTCTACTCCCACACCAGCTCTAATTTGGTACAAGTTGGAAAATTATCAATATTAAACTGATAATGATAATGTATCAAC
The DNA here is from genome assembly GCA_022478985.1 of Massospora cicadina. Taxonomy (NCBI): domain Eukaryota; kingdom Fungi; phylum Entomophthoromycota; class Entomophthoromycetes; order Entomophthorales; family Entomophthoraceae; genus Massospora; species Massospora cicadina. Next base: position 180,198 of record JAKSZP010001421.1, on the reverse strand, counting down.
TTTTAATACATGTAAAGTTGGACAAAAGACCCTGGTTGATTCCCAGTGGAACCCCTCGAATTGGAGAACAATTTTACAAGTACTTTTCAGGCAAATAGTACAAGTTTTGGTAAGAAAATTGCACCAAATATGTGCCAAATTCAGGGGAGTTCTTTGGAGGTTCCTTCCTGGTCCACTTCTAAAATAATTAAGCACCCACGGCGTGAACACCCCATTTTATAGCCTTGGAGAGGCTCTCACAAGGCACAACTATTTTCCCTCGAGGTGATTGGTTCAAATATATAAAAACTTTACCTGACGGACATGTCATACCTACTCTCAACCCTCAATAAGCCATTTCAATAATGTGAGCCAAGATTTGAGAGCTCTGATAGGCTAAACGCCCATATTTCCTAATTAGGCTCAAAGATAATATTGTTTTTGATGCCTATTATACTTCTGCATTGATTTGATTTAAATACTAAGCAGTGAGATTAGAAGAGGGTTTTCTTTTAATCCCCTCACTGCCGCTTAATAAGATAACTATTAAAACCCCAACTTTTTATTATAACTTATAAGTGGTATTATTTTATTTAGTGGTGAAAAACCCCTCTTATTTTATTCGTCAGTTGAGATAATACTACTCATGCATTGTTGTTGAAATCTGGGGCAAATCAGCACCAGCAATCTTACATCCCACCCTGATTCCAACACCCTTAATTAACGCCATAACGTTGAAGATTCCTAAAGGAGTATCACAATGTCTTTTTCTTTAGAGCAGAAGACTACAGAAAAATGTTGGGGTTTATCTATCAAATTAAGACCAAGGATCATGCTCCATTTAAATATTGGTAATATAGAAAATCTAGAATTGAGGAAGCTCAAGTGGCCTTAGAGTTACAGCAATAGTTGGAAGCCAAGTTACTTGTGTCTTCTAAAAGCCTGTGGGCTTCCTCTTCCTATTAATTTGAAAGAAGGATAGTGGCCACCAAGTTGTCATGGATTGTTGCTAACCTAAAATTTATCGCATAAAAAGATAGCTATCCACTGCTGTGTATAGATGATTCCTTACGTTATTGTCAGGTTCACACTATTTTTTTGGCTTAGGATCTCACCAGAGGATACTGGCAAATTGATTTGTCACTGGAGGATCAAAAATGTGCCCTCACTTCAAGTGAAGGACTATTCAAGCCCACTCAAATGGTGCAGGGGTTATGTAACGCCCCTGCTACCTTCCAATGCGCCGTGGATGTACTTTTAGGTGATTTGAAACATTCTTGTGTGCTAGTTTATCTTGATGACATTACCATTTTTCAAGAACCTTTACCAAGCACATAGATCATTTCAGGAGTTTTCCTTCGGTTATTGCAAGCTTTGCTAAAAAAAACATCAAAATAATCCTTCAGAGTAAAATGGATTTTTTGGGCCATTTGTAGGTAAAGCTGGAATATCCCTATTGGATGACAAGGTTTTGGCCATTTTTAAGATGTCCCCACCTAAACCCCTATTCGATGTACAGGTTTTTATAATTGTGAGATATTATAATCAACTTATTCTACAATTTGCCAATACATAATAGAATTAAGTATATATTGAAGAAAGGGTACCCTTCTAGTGGAAAGAAGAGCATCAACAGGCTTTTGACCTATTATGCATAGCTATCTCCCATTTACCAGTACTTATACATCCTAATTTTGATAAACCTTTCTCCTCTTTACCAATGCTAGCAATATAACCATAGGGGTCATACTATCTCAGTGCGACAAATACTTAGTTAATCATCTTGCCGCCTTCTATAGTAAAACCAACCAGAGCAAAAGCAACTATAGCATTACAGAATGCAAATGCTTGGTGGTACTACAGTCTATAAAGCATTTTTGACCTTATTTATATAGGAAACTATTAAAAAATAACAAATCATGCTTTTGTGATGGATACAGCAAATGAAGGATCCCAATAGGAGGTTATCCTGATGGGCGTATAAACTTCAGAACTACGATTTTTCTATCATCCATTGGCCAGGGCCCATACAAAAACTGTTAATTGCTTATCCAGGCTTCCCTATTAACTTATTTGACCCTAAGGAAGATTGGCTTTACAATTCCTTTATCCCAAATGCATTTATGGAAAGTCAAATTCCCAACCCTTCAAAAATAATTAGCAAAAAATTGGAAAATCTTCAAGATAAAAATGGCAAACTGTACAAATTTATAGCCCAAAAAATGGTTGCCCTAAATAAGCCTGTTGGATCTAGCCTACATCATATTGGAGGGGCATCTGTAAGTCAACCACGAGGAATTTGAAAACTTACCAATGGCTCAATACTCAATAATACTGGTAAGAAATAAATGGTTTAATCCAAGATGTACTAGAGTCCTGCCTGGTATGTTAAAGTTAAGCTAAATTTAATCCTGAACTCAGCTTCCAGTGGTTCTACCCTGTGAACCCTTCCATACTATTAGTATTGATGTTATAAAACCCCTCCCTTGAGCCATTAATGGTCATCAGTTTTTTTTCTAGCCTTGAATCACTTAACTAAGTGGATCAAAGCTGTATCTCTACCCTCCGCTTAAGCAAAAGCCACTGCCACGTTTAAATATAAATGAATTATTACCCCAGCTTAGGTTCCCTTAATATGATTTTATTTTATAACAGTCAAATATTCTGCTCATTGCTGGTGAATGTTTTAGCCGAACTAGTGGGATCCACTCAGGTATTTTCCATGCCATATAATCCTGAAACCAATAGAATGGTAGAGTGGGTGAATTGTACACTAACTTCAACTCTCCAGAAAATGGCTATAATTGACCCTCTCCATTGGCCCCAAAATTTTCCTAGTGGAATTATGGTTTATAGCATAAGCTATCATCACATTATTAAGCTGTATCTTTCTCAGCATTATACAGAAGATACCTAATTTGCCCTCTAAAGTGCAGGCTATGTTAGATCAAGCTTCTCCTGAAGCGCCTGTACTAACCATGAAAAGAATCACCAATGAGATTATCTGTCTTCAGGCTCTGGCTTCCAAGAACTTATTGCTACAACTAATAGAGAAACTAATCGTTTTAAAGACAAGAATGTCCTCTACACATCTTCCAACTGGGTGACCTAATACTTTTCGACCACCATTGGCCTGGAGGTTGCAATACATATTGGGGACCAATCGGTTGGAGCCCTACAAAGTTATGTAAAAATTGTGGTAATGAACACTCAACTGTGGAGGTCTCTCAGGGCACCATGTTAAATTGTGTACATAGTCAATTTCTCCAGCTATTTTTCCCCTGCACCAAGATCTAGAAGGGGCGTTGTCAGGAATGCTACCCAAATCAGGAATTTGAGTATGTCAGATGAAGGGAAAAACATATCTGATGAAGTAGATAAACTATTTGTTATAATTTTGGTGGTATATCAGAGATACATCAAAGGGGGTTTACATAGGGTTAAGCTCACTGAGAAATAGGACTAACGATATGAGATTATCAACTCTAAAAAATGTGATAAACTCAAGAAGATATGGAGCAATTGCCTGACAACACCATTTTATTTAATTTAAACTTCAGCAGAACCTCACTGTTCCGCTCACTCTCTTCTAATAACAATCCTACCTGTTTCAATCTTCTCATCTCACTTTAATAAGTGACTTTGGTAGATACCAACCCTTTTTTAGACCATTCACCTTCTGCCATATTCTCATTGGTTCTGCCAGAGTCTACCATTCATTAAATTCATGATGAATTAGTTTGAGGCGATCTACTTATTATTTGTCATGTATTAAAATTGCCTAACCACCTGATTTGGAGGTATCCACTAAATATTTTTCTGAAGTTCAGGATCGCCCTATCACCTCATGTCAAAGCAATCTCATCAATATGTGATATTATTAAGTTTGGCCAATGTCACCCATTCCGCCATAACTACTTAGGCCAGATTTCTAAGTCATAACAGAATCTCAAAATCCCCTTTGATTAGACAATAAAGCTCCTACCGTTTAGACACCTAAAGGAACTTTGCATGGACTTGGTTAGCCCTTTCAATGATTTTTTATTTAACCGAGGTAAGTTTACCAGGGGACGGACATTACCAAATATATGTGAAACTAAGAGAATAACTAAGAAATATAAAAATTGGGCACCCCCGGGTACTCAAGTTACCCCTGTTGCCAGCGGGACTGCCAGGTATGGGGGTTGGTGCACTACTCCGAGGGGGTTTCCCCTGCTATGGAGCAGGTGTGAAGGAAAGGGTCTGTGTGGAGGAACCAGAGTGGGAACCATGATTCTATGAGCGCTTTTGTCTTGGTCTCATATATCCATAGAGCCAGGCTTGGAAGTGCTCTAGTAAGTGGACATGGAATCTGTTAATAATTCCATGAATGGTTGGGACCGTGCCCTTGAACGCATCTAATGCAATTGTGTGTATTGTCCACATAGCAATGGGTATTATTAGTGAGCGGAGTGTAGATGGGATTGGTGACTCGATCTGGAGCGCGAAGATACTCTTTGATATCGAGAATTCATGTTCGTTTTGAATCTTGAGCAGGCGTGCGACTTCCTGCCATATAGCTTTGGTTGGGGGGCATGTTTCTAGGCGGTGATGTAGGGATCCCTCCCCTCCACATACTGTACATGTTTTGTGGAGGGAGTTGGAGCGGTCCGCCGTCCTATTGTCCTTCTCAAACAGCGCCAGGCGTTTGATCTTAACCTTGGTTGTAGGAGTGAGTGGTGTGTCATTTTCCACATTGCTTTCTGTGTGGTTAAATCATAGGGAATGTCCAGCATATCTAGGTATTCTATCCTAGCTATTCTTGGGGTTGTTGCGAGCATATCCCTCTGGGGGTGGTTTTCTGGGTTTTTTAATTTGAATTGGGGGCTGGGTCGTCCCCTTCCCTGTATAGTACCCAGGTTCTCTATGGTCCATCCCATACGGCAGATAGTTCGGAGGATATGTTTGAAATGAGGGGAGGTTCCATGTGGACCCGTTGCAGTAGGGTGCTTGGCAAGGTATGAAAGTAGTCTGGGTGGACTATGTGGGTTGGTTAATTTGAGCGCCTGTGCAAAGTTAGTCCTTGCTGCTCTGGACCAATGTTGTTGCGGGAGGTCTGGAGCAAGGATTTCCTTTATCCAGGTACCTAGGATGTGATTGGCATGGCTCTCAAAATCTATTAGTCCCATGCCTCCGCTTGAGCGTGGGCCAAATAGTGTTTTCATCCGTATAGGAGGGTGAGAGCCAGGCCACAGCCAGCCCTGGATAAGCACGCGGATTGTGTTTATAAAGGTAGGTGAGAAGGCTATCGCATGGGCAAGGTACCACAGTATTGGGAGGATGAGCGAGTTAGCAACTGTAACTCTTCCTGTTAATCCAGGGGTTCTTCCCTTGAGGGAGGCGACGCGTTTGGATACCCGTTGTAACAGGTTACTTTCCATTGTCTCATTAGCATATCCCCCTGATTTTTGCCAGATTCCAAGGTGTCGGACAGGAGTGGTGGTAAGAGGTGTTGCAAAGGGTAATATAATTGGGTTTTTCTTCGAGTGTTGGTGTGAGGTTCTGATGTTGTGGCCCAATTGTTTGTGTATGTGCCTAAGAGGATGATTTCTGTCTTTCTTTTGTTGAGCGATGCATTGCTCACCTTGGAGTATTCCTCTAGAGTGTGTTCCAGCTGTCGGGCATCTTCATTGTTTGCTATACCTGCTACGCAGTCATCTGCAAAGGCCAGTATCTTGACTGTTGGTTGTCCTTGTGCGGTTATCCCCATGAGACGTGAGTCAGTTACTCGGAGGAGCGGGTCAAAGCTGAAATTGTATAGCAGTGGGCTGAAGGGATCCCTTTCTTTGAGCCCTCTGTGTGGTTTAATCTTGTTTGTTAGGAATCCAGGGACGCGTACAGCTATGGTTGCAGATTCTGTTAGGAGCATCGCCCATTTTATAATTCTTGGTGGGAGTTTGAAGGCATGTATACATTCTTTTAGGTATGGCCAGATAACACGGTCATACGCCTTTTCCTGATCCAAAAAGACCAGGGCACCAGTTGCTTTGGATTGAAATATTTGCAACAGGGTGAATGTTGTTCCATATTGAACGCCCTGGTATAAACCCAAAATGGTTGGGTGATAGGACGTCAGATGCAATTGCGCCTAATCTAGCTGCTAGAATTTTTGTTAGAATTTTTGTGTCAGTGTTGAGAGTGCAATTGGGCGCCAGTTGGCCAGGTCCAACTTGTCGCCCTTTTTATACAAGGTTATAACGTAGGATTTATGGCCTCCTGTAATAGGCGTGTTTCCAACAAACTCTGGTTCATTGACGCCAATAGGAGGGGGGGCGATTTGTTGAAAATATTTTTTGTAAAATTCGTAGGTTATCTCATCAGGCCCTGGGCATTTCCTACGTGGTGCACCGCGAATTGTTTCCCAAAATTCCTCCCGTGTGATAAGGGATAGTATATTGTAATTTGGTGGTGTACTTTGTATCTTGGCAGTTTGAATAAATTCTTTAATTTTTTTGTGGATCTGTTGGCATATCGCAATATAATTCGGTGTAATAGCAGTGTACTTCCGCCTTGACCTCCTCAGGGTCAGTTGCCACAGCGCCGTTGGTCTTGCGGACCTGTGTGCATGTGGGCTGGTTTCCGCGGGAGTGGAATTGGTTGAAAAAGTATGTCAAACAGGTTTCGCCTTCCTTTATGAACTTACCTTTGTCAAATACTTTAATTCTGTGTTGGTGTTCAAAGATGAGATTGTTAAGTTGGGCTGAAACATCTGCCCATTTGCATCCCCAACTAGGGCTATAGCCAGATCTCAGAGTATTTATTTCCAGGTGGTCTTGTTCTGCCAAGGTACGCTTGATTGTGGCTGTGTCCGCGGTGTACTTGCGTGATGCAATATGTCAGGTTTTGTTGATTAAATCATTTTTGGAATTTTCCATGTTCCGATGGGATCTGAAGTGAATGGGGCTGTTGATTCTGGGTTTGTAGCCTTGTTTTCAACCCAGTCAGATATCTCAGGCAATCTTATATTTTCTGGGTGAAGCTTTCTCCAAGGCGACACCTGTGTGTAGGATTGGGTTGGTGCTAACTACACTGTAACTAATCGGTGATCAGAAAAATTGATCTTTTTTGTTGTAAATTTAGAGATTCTTGAGTGGTGGGATTGTGGGATGAGGATGTGGTCAATATGACTCATTGATATGAGCAGTCCCTCACGTATGTTGGGTCTTGTCATATGGGGAAGGATTGGTGAATTGGGAGGAAGAGCATCCTGTAAGTAAAGAGATGCCTTCATTGTGCGATATTCAATGTGTCCAGGTGGGTATCCCCTGGGATTAGGCCATCAATCTGAATTGGGGTTATCCCAGCAGTTGAAATCGCCTAACATGATGATATCTGGTGGGAGGGTGAGGGTAGAAATTTTTTAAAAAAATTTTCTCTCAGTTGCAGTGCACGGTGCATAGATACATTCTAACAAAAAAAATTTCATCTTGGCATGTGATTGTTGCTACCAGGACTTGACTGTGCAAGTGTGATGATGAATTTGTAATATTAAATTTTTTGTTGTTTTGGACTATCACCCCACAGTTAGACGTCCATACTGATTATGATGGTGCAACCCTGGTTAACCAAGATCCTTCTTCCCCTTGTATACAGTGGGTTTCTTGGATGGCCAAGATATCTACAAGAGGTTTTCGCAGGAATGCCAGCTTTTGGCTTGGGACGTATGAGCCCTGGCTCCCGCGATATTTAACGTCCCTATTGACACTGAGGTGCCTGTGGCGCCTCAGGAGCGGTTGGGAGGACCCTCTGGTCCTATCCCACTGCAGCTCATTTTGGCCATGCTCCGCATCTGAACTCCAACTCTTTCACTGCCATTGTTGGTTCCCTTAATCTGACCCAATGATTCAAGGGAATTGCAGTTTTTTGCATTTGCATCAACTTTTCCTGCACAGGTCTCATGTTGATTTGATGCAGGTTGTTGATTGATTTTATATTTTGAGGTTCAACTTTGTTGCATTGTGCACCTCATTTTCACCCAAATTGCGGTTGCATTGTTCCTCAGTATGTGCATGAATGATGACGCTTTGTGGCTCAGTCTGGTTACTGTGAAAATTTTTGACCTGGTCATATTGTTCTGATTGGTTGGCTCGGTGAATATCTGAAATGTCCTTCTGAATTTGTTCGTGGTTAATGGCGGATTCCGCGTGTGCCGCCGCTTCAGCCGCTGCTCTCTTGCGGGCTTTTTGTGCTGCTTTACGCTGTTTACTTGTAACTGGGTCCACGATGGAGTATAGTCCATCTTCACCCCAGCGGAATGGGTGGTGGCCATCAGTCATTTTGGCGAAATTTTCATTATCTTCGTCCATAGCTTCTTCACAAAATCATTTTCCATTAAGCCCTCTTTACAGGGCATGCATGTTCCTTATGACCCAGTGAGCCACAGTGGTTACAGATGGGTGGTGTGCATTCTGGTGTAACTCGGAATGCAGCTGACTGGCCCCCATCTGCAAAGTGAAATTCTGCTGCGCGGGGAATTCTGGATAAATCTTCTTCCACTTCTGGGAAGGGTTGATTACAGCGATAGCTTTGCCCGTGTACAGATCAGGCATTAAGCAAAATCGCTGTAATTCAAGTTGTTGGATTTCTCCATAGGCCACAAGACCTTTGCAGAGCTCCTCCTTAATTACCTTATGAGGAAGGTTGGTGGGGAGAGATTCAAAGGAGATAAACAAAGTTTTTGCTTTGTTCTATCTGGTGCGCGCAGTGCGCACAATTTTTTTGCCCTTAGGGAGGGCAATTTCCATGCAGATTTTTGCTGCGGCATTGGCTTCATGAGCTGTTTCAAAACCAATATTGATCCAGCCGCGGCCCATGTTGTTGGTGGCTACGTACACCGCGTGAGGGAAAAGTGAGGGCTGTGCCTCACATGTTTTCTCCCACAGGGTTGGTGACTCATCCCCAATGAAGAGTCTGATCCCGTGTTCCACCTTTGACAAAGGTTAGTTGAATTGAATGTACATGTATTGCGCGTGCTTTACAGTAAATACCATAAACCTAAATAGTGTCTGAGTTTGCGATTTCTTTGCAGATTGGGTTCCTGGTCCCCCTCCAGGGCGTTTCTTGCCCTTAGTTGCACCATTAAGCGCACCGCTTGCCGCGACGCTCGCCCATGTTGTATTATTTTTGTTATTAAAGTCGCCCATCTCTCCTGTGTGTTATTATCCAAATTTGCTGTTCGAATCAAATTGTTTTAACTAAAGTGATTATATGAGAAAGAAAAGCTAGCCCATTCAATGATGTGACACATATATGCGTCCAAAAATGGGGGTAATTTAAATCTAAAAACACACATATGCGTATAATAAACAAGAGATTCATAAAGAGTTTTTAAAATTAAATGTATATCTGTGTTACAACAAGGACCAAAATGAGCTTAAAAAGAGTGAACATTGGCTAAAAAATTCGTGCCAAATTTAAAGCCAAAAAACGGATGTTTTATTGAATCAATGATAGGGTTAATGATCTGACCGCTCGTGGGGTCCTTGATGGTATAAGCATTGACACCTGTTTTCTCAATAACTTTAAAGGGACCAATCCAGATACTGGCCAATTTGTGCTTCCACCCAAACCCGTGTTAGTCATGTAATAAATCCATATCTCTATCTTTGAACTGAGATATCCTGCTATGTCATACCTGATTCACAGCCTGATTCTTTATCTTCTTGTCTAAGCTGAATGAGTACACTTCATTTTGCTGCTTAATCAGTGTATTCATTAGGTTGATCAAGTAGTGTTGGAGTCCTTTCCGCTGGCATTTCCATGCAGGCATAGAGCAGGGTGGGTAGAGCAAGATGCCGTCCTTATAGTAATTAAAATAAATTTTTCCCAATGGCAGAATGATAGCACATATAAGCAAAGACAGCAGTGGATAGGAGGAAACTCCAATCTGAAGGTCAATCTGTTACTCATTTCTGGAGTATGTTCACCAAGTTCCATTAACTTTCTCAACCATCTCATTAGACTTGAGATGATATGAGGTCATCAAAACCCCACGGATGGCCATCAGTTTATTGTGATTGGGCAAAATGTGTGAGTTGAAGTTGGTTCCATTATCAGTAAGGATGCACTGAGGACAGTCGTGTTGCTGAATTATACATTTCATCACAAGCTTTGTCACAGTGACCGCACCCAGATTGTGTATTACATGTGCCTCAACCCACCTGGTCAAGTGGTCAATCGCCACCAGAATATACTTGAACTGGTTTGCTCCAGTGAGCAGGGCCCCATGACATCATTATAAACTGTAATCCAAGCAAAGTGAGGTTTCACTAATACAAAGTTCTTTGTAGGAAGGCCTTCTCCACTTGTCACTGGTGGCAGCAGGAAATCATTTCAAGCACATCAAAATGCATACTTTCCCAGTAGTACTGAAGTCGCAACAATTCCAGGTTCTTGCATACTCCACCATGACCAACTGCTCAGTGTGCGCTCATAATAATACTTGGTCAGGCGGAAGGTCTAGGGATATTTATGGTAGTGTACCCTATCTGCTTGTACAATTAACCATTCTTCTGGAAAGTATTGGCCCTTATCCCATTTAATACCTTGACTACTTGGGGCAGTTCATCAATGTAGTTCATGATGAATACCTTTTTAAACATTAAATCACTGAGATCCACTGTAACGGCAATGGTTGGCAATTGTGATAAGTAATCAGTAAGTTAGTGTTTTGCTCCAGGTCAATGGAGGTTTTTTAAAGTCTTAAGCCTGCAACTTAAGAGCCCATTGGGCTAGATTCCCTTAGGCTCTCTGAGATTCTGCAACGAGTGTAATGACGCATGATTTATAATGACTTTAAACTTTACCCCATGCAAATATACCCTGAATTGCTTGTATGTATAGATCACCACTAAGTACTCCCGCTTGGTCACAGTGTGATTGCATTTGTGGCAGTTTTTCAGACATTTGCCCTCCCAGATAAAAGATAAGAGTGTTGTGGGCCAAAAATCGGCCAAAAAGGGGAAATGTCAGACATATACAAGTCCAAGATAATGACCCAATCGAATTAAATTATAATAAAAATTTCATTGGCCAAAAGACCCTAGCTGATTCTCAGTGTAACTCCACAAATTGGAGTAACACAGTCAAAAAACAAAACGGGCAATTAGTATGAAGTTGGCAGTTTAATTTTTTACCAACCACGTAAGGGAACACAAAGAGTCCATTGGTAGTTTATCCCCCTGCCACATCAAATTCCCTTCAAACACCTAAGTGGGGACCACCCCTTTTATAGGAGTGGCAGAGGTCCCCCCCAAGTGAAATAATTTAGTTATGGGGATTGACTGAAATTAAGTCGTTACCCACAGGTATGATTACCAAAAATTAACTCCCCATCTGCTATTCAGCCAAAGTGAAGCATGCTTTTCAAGCTTCAATAGGCTGAATTTTTATATTTCTTTATTTGGATGATAACAAGCCATTCCAATCTATTATTGAATTCCCTTCAACCCTCAATCCAGTTTAAATACTGACCAGTTGAATATTGAGAGGGCTGGTTTTTTCCTGATCTTTGGAGGCTCTTAATAAAAACCTAAAAACCCTAACTTTCTATTTTTTGAAGTTTAATTATCTTTATTATTAAAAGCAGTGGTTTTAATCCTCAATTGTTGGATTTTGGTAAACAAGCACCAGCAAGCATCTCCCATGCCTAAAAATCCAACAAGTTGTGCTCACTACAGGGAACCCTCTATACCACCAAAATCCTGTTAAAAAAATGACGTCTATTCTGGAAACAAGGCTAGCTGAATTAGAAAACCAAAAATAGCAGTGCTTTGTATCGCCTCAAAAGTCTTGAGCAGCACTCTCCACAAGGCCCTTATGGGCCCTCCCCTAATATTCTTAAACCTCCGTTAAGAGACAAGTTCACACCTGGTGAAGGCATTATTGCCTCCTTCCTTTATGTTTATAAATTTGCTATGGAAGGAGCGAATGATCTTCGAAAAGCCAGGTATATCCTTACCTGGTTGAGTCAAAAAGCTCAGGAGATCATGGTTCTCAAACGACCAAACTTATCACATTAAAGGAGGTTAAACAAACGCTGATTGACGAGTTTGGTTCCAAGCAGAGTTTACAACGGCAAAAATAGGCCTTTATGTTCCTTAGCCTGCAAGGAGGAGAATTGATCCCCTCATTTGTTGAGCAAATCCATAGAAAAGCCTAACCTTGTTGCTGACCAAACTGCTTCCTCTAGATGATGATATTGCAGCTATCATGGCTAGCTTGACATCTTATCCCTCTTTAGCAATGCATATCTCCGCAGTCAAGCATACCTTCAAAACTGTACGAGATATCAAAGAGGCACTGCTAGCAGTGACTGACTTTTATGAACATGAAGTTCTGCAAAAAGCTCTAAAATGGAAAGCAACTCTGACCCCTTCAGACCTCTTCTATGGTTGTATCCCTCTGGAACCCAGCTGCACAGAGCTGTAATGACAAAATACTCCTCCATCATATGAGGATAGCCAGAAACTATTGGCAATTATGGGGCAGCGCTCCCTCTAGCTTCAGGTTCAAAAACTCAGATGGTGAAGTCAGTCATCAATTTGCCTGGTTCCCTTTTGAAATTGGTATACTAAGGCGGATAAAGTACCACATCCGTCTAAGCCGCTGCCTCAATCCCCTCATCCTCAACTCAGGCTGCCCCTATTTGAATACCTGCAGTCATGAGGCAGCCCAAGCCGGTCACTTCTAAGCCAAAAGTTAAAGCCATTACTTTTTAACGCCTCCCTAAAAGTAGGTACAGCTACTATGCTCCCTTCAAAAGTCAAAAGGTTAGATGAGAGTGACAAAGCCCCCCCCCCTGTGAGGAGATTAAGCCAGTTTCTCATGCTCCTCTTAGTATCTCATCGAGGTGCATTGACAATCCCTCTGATGACGAGTCTGAAGGGGGTGGTGAAGATGCAGGCTATTATGTTTTGGGAGCTCCAATGGAAGTGCAGGTTCCAGATAGTTTGAGGCCTGTAAGAATTGATATAGCCATTATACCACGACGAACCTATCTTCAACAGTTGTTGAGGTTTTCAGAGGTGATTGATACCATTAGTGATGCTGAACAGCATTTGGTACAATGATCCGATGCACCTAGAAGGTTCATATCCTCCAATATATCAAATACAAATATCTTTTGATGGCTCAACGCATTGCCTCCTCTCTCCATTTGAAGGTGGTTCTCGCCCTCCCCCTACTTTTGCTAACACAATGACTAAGGTAGAGGTTGTCATCAATAAGGTGAGCGTTCTAGCCATCCTTGATATGGGAACTCCAGTGAACGTGGTCTCATCAAAGCTCATCAATAATATTCAGTTGGCGCCTGACCTGGAATATTCACAAGAGTTTGGAACTGCAGGGCTTAACAATACTCGAGCTATTGGAGCCTACTCTTTGCTATCCATAAGAATTGGGAAGCTCCTACTGGCTGCCCCCGCTGTAGCATTAGATAAAAACGCATATGACCTACTCATTGGCACGAAATATATGATTGAGTATGAGGGAATCATTGATATGAAACAGGGATTTCTCTCCCTTCTAAATTACGAGGTTCTCATAGTCTTTACAAACAATGAGCCTAAGAAGAAAAAATACAAATGCATAGTTGTTGCCCTTCTTATGACAATATCCTTACTTTTATCACGTTGTACAGAAACACAAAAGAGCTGCCTGACTCTGTGTATGGTTCAGAGGGCATTCCATTGCATGAATCAGAGGAGGTATTAGTCAAAGCTGGTGAACAAAAGGTGATAAACCAAAATTACTATTCAAATCCCCCGCAACTTCCTTCTTCACAAACAAACATTGATGGAATAAGCCCTTTGAAACCTAGGGTGTTGTTAGACATCCTAGACCCTGCTTACCAGAGGCCTAATAACCTTCTGTGGTGGAATCTCACTGACAAGGACATGGTTGTAAAGCAGCATCAGGAGATTGGAAAATTCTTGTTGCTTCCCATTGAGAACATCCACCAAGTCCATTATATTAAGTCTATGCTAGATATGGGACTACATACTGACCAAATCATATGCGCTTTGCCCAACGTATAAATTTCTGATGATCTAACTTACGCTGAGCTTAATAAAGTTCATTCCTTACTGGAGTCATATAGTAATATTTCTCCAAATATAATAATGACTATAAGCATATGAAGGGCTGGTGCCACACCATTCATGTTGGTGATGCCAAGCCTATTAATCCAAGCCTTATTAGAAAATCAAAAGTTGAGGGGCTCCAGATGATGATGGAGCTTAAATAGTTACTAGACGTGGGGCTACTGGTGCCTTCTTAAAGTCCTTATTCATCTCCATTATTGCTCATAGAAAAGAAGAATGGTGGGCATCTGGTGTTATGGACTACCGCAAGCTGAAATACCTCACCAAGAAGGACAGCTACCCAACCCCGCGAATTGACAACGCTCTGGCCCAAATCTCTGGGTCCAAATTCTCTTCCTTTAAGGGCTTGACTAGCGGACACTGGCAAATAAGCTTTTATCCGCAAGACCTGGAAAGGTGTGTGCTTATCTGAAGCGAGAGTACTCTTCCAACCTACATGACTACTGCAAGGGTTGTTCAATGCGCCTGCATCTTTCCAGCGAGCTATGGACCACATCTTGCAGGATCTGAAGCTTTAGTTGCGTAATTGTTTTTTAGACGATATCACATCTTCTCTTAAACAACAAAGAGCACTTTTCCCACTTAAAGAAAATTTTCCAACATTTGCAGGCCACTCACTTTAAGCTAAAGCCCTCTAAATGTAGATTCTTCCAAAAGAAGCTGGACTTCCTGGGCCACTCCATCTCCTCAGATAGGATCCAGCCACTTCAAGATAGGGTTGAGGTGATATCCAAGATGCCTGATCCTAAAAACCTCCGCAATAATCAGGTTTTTTTGGACATGATGGGGTACTAAATCAATTAATCCCTGAATTCACTCATCTCAGTGAGCCCCTCGTATGCTTTTAACTAAAAACACCCCTTTCTATTGGGGAGAGGAACAACAGGCTGCTTTTGAAACGCTAAAATAGATGTTGCAGAAAAGGCCAATCCTTTGCATCCTGACTATAATGAAACTTTTATGCTGTTTACTGATGCGTCTGATTACGCAGTTGGAGGTATCTTGGCTCAATTGGATGATCATGGGGTTGATCACCCCATTTGATATTTCAGCAAGATGCTCTCTAAGGCAGAAAGCAATTATAGCGTCACTTAAAAGGAGTTCCTGGTCGTCTTGCTCGCTGATAAATATTATCTCCCTTTCTTATATGGGATCTCATTTAAAGTGGTTACAGATCACGCCTATTTAAAGTGGTTACAAAATATGAAAGATCCCATTGGGCGGTTGGCACGCTGGGCTATGAAGCTCCAGCACTATGATAGACCATTGTGCACTGAGCTGGGACAAGCCACATGAATGTTGATGGGTTGAATCGGCTACCCATCCTTCACTTAGATAATTGTGAAGCAGAGCGGCTACATGATCTCCTAATGACCCCTTAGGCTTGGGAGGATGAGGACGAACCAGTCCAGAAGATGCTAGCTCAACATTCCCATAACACAAAGGTGGATAATGGGCATCTATATAGGAAGTAGGGGTGAACTGGTTACCTTAACTCAGACCCTCAGAGCGAGTACCTGTCACTATAAAGTCTCATGTTCTCCTAGGGCATAGCGGAATGTGGAAAACCTATGAGTGGGTATTAGAACGCTACTATTGGGAGAGAATCATGGAGATGATCATCGAATTCTTGGATGCCAGTCTGACATGAAAATAGCAATACAGCTTCAAAACCAAGTTTTAATATCACCTACCATCCCTCAACAGCCTTTCCACAATAAGTCTCGATGTTGTTGGCCCTCTACCCCAAACTGTGGGTGGATATTGATATATCTTTTAATGATTAATCACATACCTAATGGACTAAGCTGTGGCTATCCCAGCTCAGAAGGCCAAAGCCACTGCCAATTTCATCCATCAGTATATCTTCACTCGATATGGTTTCCTCAAGTTCTGCTCTGAGATAATGGTAAGAACTTCACCTCCCAAGTGATAAAGACTCTCGCGATCTCCATGGGTATGCAACAGCTCTTTTCTGCCCCCTAAAACCCTTTGGACAATGGTACCGTGGAAAGAGCGAATGTGACCTTAGTCTCTATATTATGAAAAATGGCCACTTCAGACCCTCTTCACTGGGATCAGTACTTCCAAGTGTCATTATGGCCTACCATATCAGTTACCACTGGATCCTTAAGATGTCTCCTTTACATATTTTGTAAGGACGGGAACCTGAGGTGCCAGCATTGTTAGCCAAAGATATTTTCCCTAATAGGATTGACATGAGAAATCCACGAAGAAGTTGGCCCAGCACATCATTTAGTTACAATCAGAGGCTATGACTAACTTGGCCAAAACTGTTACAAAAGAGGGTCAAGCCACTAATGAGCTCTGGGCCCCTCTTCCTTAATTCCAAGTATCTGACTTGTTGCTTTATTATCTCAGTCATATCACCCCTATAAGAGAGAAACTAGGGTCTATTTGGGAAGGCCCTTTTGTAGCCACTTAAAAGTGAGGATAAGAGTACTCTATCAAATCCCTTGCTACAGGAGTTACTATCAATCAAGTTCATGGCCTATTTCTACAGCCTTATTCTCCCCCAACATTCTTGAGGGGGGCTATGTCAAACATCTGCCCTCCCAGCTACAAGATTAGAATGTTGTGGGCCAAAAATTGGCCAAAAATGGGAAATTCAGACATTTACAAGTCCAATATAATGACCCAATCAATTTAAAAATAACAGCAATTTCATCGGCAAAAAGTCCCTGGCCAATTCTCAGTGGAACCCCGCAAATTGGGGTAACATTGTTACAAATATGAAATGGGCAATTAGTATGATGTCGGGCAGCCAAATTACCCTGACCATGCAAGCAAACATGAAGAATCTATTAGCAGTTTCCCTCCTGCCACGTCAAATACCCTTCAAACACCTAAGTGGGAACAACCCCCTTTTATAGGCATGGCGGAGGCCCCCAGGTGAAAAATTTAGCTAATTGGATTGGCTGAAATTTATTAATTCGTTACCCACAGGTATGTATTACCAAAAATTAACTCCCTGTCCACCGTTCAGCCAAAGTGAAGCGATTTTTTCAAGCTGTGATAGACTGAATTTGTATATTTCCTTATTTGGATGGTAACAATACATTTCTTTCTATAATTAATTCCCTTTGACCCTCAAGCCAGTTTACATAGTGACCAATTGGATATCAAGAGGGTTCATTTTTTCCTGATCCCTGGCGGCGCTTAATAAAAACTTTAAAAACCTTAACTTATTAGTTTTATAAGTTTAATTATATTTATTATTAAATCAAGTGGTTTCAATCCCCAATCGTTGAATTTTTGGTGAACAAGAACCAATGAGCATCTACCTCGCCCAACAATCCAACACAATTCAAGCTATGACTGATGTATGCAACTGGATGCTCCTCCCCCTCATCGTCTTTCTGTGATAGAACTGCCTCAAAGGCGGAAAGGCTTGCATCCATCTGAACATAAACTATTTTTTCAAAATTTAAATAATGTAGCACTGGCGCCCTGATTAATACCATCCAAAGTGTATAAAAGGAGTATTGGTGACGCTCCATCCATTAATACGCGGCATTCTTTTTTATGCACTCAAACAGAAGTTTTCTAATACAGCTGGAGTTGGTGATAAAGTGTTAGTAGTAACCGACCATCCCCAGAAATTCCTGTACATATTATTTGTTGCTCTGTGGACTCATTTTCCAAAAAGCTCCACTTTGTCCAAAAGAGATTAAAGCTCCTTTGCGTCTACTAAAAACCCTAGGTACTCCAGATGGTCTTTATAGAAAGTGGCATTTATGGGGCTTGATCTTAATGGTGCCTTCAACAAGCTGGAAGAAGACCTCCTCCATGTGGGTAAAATTCTCAGATTATGTACATGAAAAAACATTGATATTGTCGAGGTATACAAGGATGCATAACAGCTTTAGGTCACCAAGAATGGTGTCTATGGCCCCTTGAAATGTAGCCTGGGAATAACACAGAACTTTTGGCATATGGGTCAGTTGAAAAAAGCCCCTTGGATGTGATAATGGCACACTTCTCCTGTTCTGCCACTGGAAACTCAATTTTTCAGTAGCCCAATATCAAATCCATCACCATGAAATAGCGAGCTCCTCCTAACCAATCCAGAGCATTTTTAATCTGAGGTAAGGATCTGAGTTCTTCTTAGTGACAATTGAGCTTTTAATAGTCTATTACCACCTGGTTGATACCGTTTTTCTTTTTGACAATTAAAATGGGCGAAGCCCATGGACTCTTTGGGGGTTCAAGCATCCCTTGCTCTAGTTGTTTTGTTATCTCCTTTGTCACTACTTCCTCAGCTGCCCTCAACTGGCAGATATGCTATGATCTGATGGGGGGATAATCTCCAGTGTCCAACTGATGGGCCACCACCCAAGCACATCCTAAATCACGATTGTTGATAGCAAAAATCTCCATATATTTTTCATTTAAAGGTATTGCTTGATCCTTCTGCTCTTCTGATAACCCAACTAAATTTCTTGTGGTACCACCGTCATTACATTAGGATGAGAATTGACCAGTAAATCAATTCATCTAATGACCTGAACTCATGAATCTAAGGACCTCATCAACAGGAACCAAGTGTAAATACACCACTATTTGATGTCAGCGGTTTTGCAAAAGTTCCGTTTGCAGATTTTCTAGTAGAACCTTGATTTCCCCATGTCCTGGTAGTTTAATGCCTGGAGCCACGTGGGGCTCCAGCTGCGATTGCTGATAAAGGCAAATGACTTCCCCATAGAGTCCGTCTGGCACTTTTATTTCTAATTAAGTGTCTACTATTACTTGGTGACCAGAGGGGATGTATATAAGCCCAGAAGCTTTGAAAAGCAGACCTTGATATTCATTATCAGTTAGGGAAGGGCCAGTCTTGTTCTTTATTCAATTTAATATACTGGGATCACTCCATCACTATAAGCTAGGTTGATATGGCCCAGATGCACAGGATCCTTTGGCACTCCACTAGAGGTAAAATAAATTGGAATACGCTGCCCCAGAATTTTGAACATTTATTCCGCATGTCAAGAACAGCACCAAAGTGTTGCATAAAAGTGGTTCCAATCAATAGAGCATAATTGCTGTTTGGTAATACTACCGTTGGAGCTACAACAATAATTGATCCATACTGCAAGGGGAGCGCACTGTACGCTCCCTTTGAGACCGTGTTTTCCGTTCCAGCAGTCCCATACACCATGTGATGATCTACATCTGGCTTTAATGCCAACTTTGCCATCAACTTAGCTGAAACGATGTTGAATGGGGCACCCATAAGTAATCATTATTATGCAGTCTCAGGTTTTGACTACAGGAATATCACAGTTCATACAATTTATTATAATAAAAATTTTAACTGTTTCATACATGGACATTTAAAGAATCTATGTCCCCAGAAAACTCACAAATTCCTTCACCGACTTTGGGGTATTCTTTGATAATAGTGTTAACTGGAAGGGCGATGGTTACTCCTTGAAAGGAAGTTGCATCTGCGGATGGGTCCAGCTTTTAAGAAACTTGGTTTAATATTTGATGAGCATACATCTTTGGCTGCGCCTGAGATCATTCTTCCACCGCAGCCTTGGCTTGCTTTTGTGTCAATACACTCACCCCTCCGACTGGTTACAAATTAGGAGTGCGTCATCATATGGAGGGACATCTGTTACATATATGTTGATAAGTTCATGTGGGACGTTTGGATTTCGCTAGTAGAGGTAAAGAGTCCCATCTCTATTCCACTCTGACTTTTCCTTAATAGTACTGGTACTGTTGTATGTAATGGACTTGACAATTGGAGCAACCTTGTTCCAGGTGCTCAGGATGAATGCATTCGAAACAATTATCCCATAGGGCCTGCATCCTTGATTATTGTAAGATGGGCCACACTGAAAGTTGGACTTTGGGTGATTGGCATAAATGGGCCCAGCCCAATATATAAGCTTCTGATGGTAGCCAGATTGATGATGAGGCGCGTATTTATAATAAGGCTAGGGGTCACTAGACGGACTCTGAATAGGGTGGGATAATTCCACCAAATAAGAAGGTCTGGTGACGGATGCTGTAGGTTTTCACTCTGTATTGGGAAGGGTAAAAGTAGCGGATAGACGTCTCAAAATTTAGCTAATTTTGAGCAGGGATACGTCTTCATCTAAAAAGGGAGCTAAGACATTGTAAAGCTCACAGTTGGCTTCACTGCAGAGGTCATCACAATTCCCACATTGGCTTCAGCTAGAGTTCCTGCATCTATTATTATGTAAGCTTCCATTATAAAAGTGGTCTGCAAACTCAGCTAAAGTCACATTACGATGAAACCCTATAGTCAAAACTCTGCTTCTACCGCAACATCTTAGCAGTGCCTCCCAAACAACTTCAGCACAATCTCCTTCACATCCTGGTATGAGACTGAGCTGTTTGAGAGATAGCATTTAACTTGAGCAGAACTTCCAACATCCAGGGCTGATATCAGTAATCTAGCCTTACACCAATCTATGGATACTTCCATTGTGAATTCAAATCATTTGAAGAATCCATGGATGTTTTTCATTGCAGTAATTGAGGTATCTTGTCATGCAGACCTACTCTTCCGACTCATAACCGTGTTTTTGTGATTAATAGGTCTCTTTGGTGGGCAGGGCTACAATTACATGAAGGGTTTTGTTTGGTTGGAACATAATCATCCCCAGAGCTGCAATCATGAGTTGAGCAGCTCACATCAGTCTTGTATTCAGCATAATTGAACCTTTCTGAGTGACCTCATTTCGTTTCACTCCCCAATGGGTTGAGGCGGGGAAAAAAGGTAGTTTGGAACTTCTATTCTGCGCAGTGTAATTGCTCAGTAGTTTCTCTTAGGTGATCGACAAGTTGCCTGTTTAATTATCCAAGTATCCATAACCAACTAGCCACAAATTTAAGTTGATTATTAACGTTGTCACGTTCCTGAAGGAGAACTTCTTGTTTCTTGAGCACGGTGTCCATAAGTTTGATTCTGCAGCTTCTGCAAGCACAGCAGATTGGTATGATTCCCCTTTATTGCAATCCTGAGATGCCATGGCTGGCGACTGAATAGTATTTTAGTTTTTTGTGGTTGTTCAATGGGCCCCTTGTTTTGAAAACCACTTTTATAATTTTGGTGGTATATCAAAGATATGTCAAAGGGGAGTTATGGTTAAGCTCACTGAGCATTAGGACCAACAATATGAAGATTTCATCCTCAAAACAACATAATAAACTTAATAAATTATGGACCAATTGCCATGACAACGCTCTTTTAGATAATTTAATATTTTCAGCGGATCCTCACTGTTTTGCTCACTCTCTTCTTATAACAATACCCAAAATTTCAATCTTCTCATCTTGCTTATATATTAGAGACATTAGTCAATACCAACCATTTGCTTATATACTAATATCCGCCTTATTCTCATTGGTTCCATAAGATTCTACAGCTGATTAAATTTTTGATCACCTTAGTTCAAGGCGATCTATAAAATTCTTTGTCATGCATTGACATCACCTAACCACCTGATTTGGAAATGATCCACTAATTACTTGTCTTAAGATTGGTATCTCCCTATCACCTTATGTCAAATAAATCTCATTGATATATGATACTACTATTTTTGGCCAATATCACCCAATCTGCCGTAACTATTTAGGGATTATCATCCTCTCATATCAGAATCTTGACAAAATATTATGGACAATCCCCAACTAATTTCTGCCTTTTGATAAAGGGGATCAACCCCTCTATTGAGATCAAATTCTACTCACCTGAAACCACCTAATATGGGGTTAAACCTGATCTATGAGGCGTTCAAATCCTGTTTGGCTGTGACAAGCATGCTGCAGAATCCCCAATTGGTAATAAGTATATGTTTTAGCTTAGAACGCTTGGAGATTTACCAAATAAAAACTCCCTGTTTTCTCATATAATGATGTTTCTAAGCAAACATAGACTACTCTTTTCTTGCCATTAACAATTTGACCTACCTCTAAATCATTTAAGGATAAAAAATCTACTTAGGATTTACCACTCAAGGGTTTATATCATGAGTGAAGACTTTTTTGGCCAAGAAAAGTAACACTTATAATTCAAAACCAGAAACTTCTTGTCCTCTGGCCTAAAATAATAAAGGCACGGGTGGTATAACACTCCCATCGTCCTAACACTTTTAAATAAGAAGAATGGAGGTCATTGGGTAGATATGGAGTACTGCAAATTTTTATAACCTTGTGAAAAAGGATAGATACCTTATTTTGAAATGATGAAGCTCTGGCCCAACTCTGGATCAAAGTTCTTTTCCGCTATGGACGTGGCTATTGGATACTGGCAAATGGACCTTTTTCCCCAATAAAGTATAATTGTGTGCTTATCTGTAGTAAAGACCTATTTCAACACCACTTGGATATCCCAAGGGGTTATGCGATGCGCCTGGAACTCCTCAGCAATCAATGGATCACATTTTGCAGGAACTTAAGATGAGTTTTGTGATTGTCTATCTTGATTTATATCACCGCCTTCTCCAAAACTTTCAACTAGCATCTCACGCATCCAAAAGAAGATTTTCAACGCTTTCGCGCTTCTAACATTAAGCTGAAGTACTCAGAATGTTCTTTTTCCAAAAAAAAATGGATTTTTTTGGACATGCCATCTCACAAAAGGGATCTAACTTCTTTAAGATAAGGTTGAAGCTATATCCAAGATGACTGCGCCTAAAACTCTCTATGATATCTAGGTGTTTTTGGGAATGATGGCGCATTACCATCAATTCATTTAAGTTCGAATAACTCAGTGAGCCCCTTGTACGCCTCCTGGCAAAAAAACTTTTTTATAGGGGTGCTAAACAAAAGGCTGCGTTTGAGACACTAAAGAAGTTGATGCAACGAAGGCCTATCCCATGCCACCCTGACAATGGTAAACCTTTCATTCTGTTTACTAAATGCCTCTGACTATGCTTTTGAAGTCATCCCACTTAAGTAGATGAGCACGGGATCTATCATCCTGTTTCTTACTTCAGCAAAATGCTGTCAAAGGCTGAAAGCAACTACATTGTCACAGAAAAGGAATACCTTGAAGTTTTCTCAATGTTATAAATTTCCGCTCTCAATAAATGGAGATTCATTTAAAGTGGCTTTAAACAATGCTTCTAAAGTCAGTTAAATAATATGAAGGGCACCACTGACGGTTGTATATTTGGGCTTTAAAGCTCCAGCACTATGATATGACTATTGAGCACTGAGCTGTAACACGCCACATAGGTGTCAATGGGTTGACATGGTTTCCTGTCCTACACTTATATATAGTGAGTCTAAGAGGTTACATGACCTCCTGATTACCTTTGACGCTTGGGAGGATGAGGATGAACTCCTCCAGAAGATTTTACTCAACAGTCCCACAAAACCAAGGTGAAGAACGGTAAAATGTAAAAAAAGGTAGGGGCCCATTGGCTTCCCTATCTTAGACCGTCATAACGAGTACCCATGCTCCTGGAAGCTCATACTATCCTGGGGCATTGCGGAGAATGAAAACAAAAAAGTGGGTTAAATAATTGTACTACTGAGAGGGAGTCATAAAATCTATTATTGAATTCCTGGATGCTTGTCTAATCTGTAAAAATCAATCGATGTTTATGATCTAATGTCAACATCAACCTACTACGCCTCAACAGATTTTCCACACAATAAGCCTAGATGTGGTTGGCCCTCTCCCCAGACTTATAGTATAAATCGATATTTCTTAGTAAATATGGATCTTTTTACAAAATACTTGAAGCAGTGGCTCTCCCTGCCAAAACTGCAAATGCTACCTCCACGTTGTTTTATCAAAATATTTTCACTCGCCATGTGTTGGGATTTTTTGATATAATCATATTATCCCACCTGACTATGATAAAAAGTCTGCCTATCCGCTAGTGGATGGATCCCTCTAGTAGATAAGGGAGTTATGATTTCATATGATATGACTAGAGTTTGTTTAATTATTCCAAACAAAAAATTATCAATCCGCTGGGTTTTGATCTGATGGATCAATAAGGTTTTGTCAGGATTTGTCTCTGACAATAAACACGCCATTCAGTTTTCAATTTTCATGTTACTAATTGAATTGTTTTGTAGGAGTTGATCAGGTTTTATCACCTCTTGATATAGGGATTATCAGTTTCAAGGCAAGTGATGTCACCTTGGTAGCAACTGACTATTTACCTTTTAGTATCACGACTTGTTGGTTATGGGCAAGAGTCCTATTACCTAAGCGGTTGCTAACCAAATAAGGGTTAATTGCAGGGGTTGAAGAACGCGTTGAATCACATTTTTTTAGTTTCATTCCAGAAAGATGCTTTTGAATAGGTGAGAAAACACGACCAACCTTAAAAGAAAATCTTTGTTTTATGCTACCCTGATGGACGAACATTTTGACAACAGCTGCCATATACCACTGAGGCGCCAACATAAGTGTTAGTCACTGAATCTTTATAAAATCCCTTAAAAACTATTTAATAAATCAGAATAAAAATATAATAAGTCTCAAATATATTTAGCACATTACACATTTGGCATATTTTTATTACTCTTGGAAATTAGAGTAGAGGGATCATACATCCCTGAAGCTAAATATTACTATCAATTTCTCCATTGTTCATGCGTCAAGGGAGAAAATAACCACTGAAACTAATCCTAGGTTAAGTTCTACAGAAGGAAGGGATTGAAATTTTACAATAATGTCAAAATGACTATAATTGCCTTATAAATCTAAGAAGATACCTTTAAGTTAAATTTAGGTTTCAAGTCTTGAGGGTAGAATTTCCCTTAGAATCTTTGTACCTGCTGTCGTAGGTTTAGTTCTGTTGTTATCCAGAAGTTGCCAACTCTGAGGAGGAGTATAAGGGATAGGAACTTCTTTGTTATCTAGAGCGTATTTACTTTCACCATTGGATAGAAGAATTGTTGTATCTATTCAAAAGAGAATTCAGAGCTTGAGAATTATTTGGTCATGAACTACTCAACTAGATAGTAGTCTAAAAACTAATATCGCTTACCCACAAATTTATTTGAAAGTTTTCAACAATTAAAGGTTGCACATATATAGAACCTGCGAAAGAAACCCTTGAAAGCTGAAAGAGTTTATAATCCTAAAGAGCAAAGTCTCAAGTTTATATATTGGTGCTCAAAAAGGCAAGGAAGAGGTTGAGTGCAAAAGTTCACAAATTCACATTGGTGCTTACTACAGCGGGTAGTCAAGTTTCAGACCAAATTTAAGTATCTAACAAGAAATTTTTACAAGGAAAAACTAATGACTTAGGAGGGAACCAAAAACCAAACAAGAATGTGCTATATTTGGCATCATAAGCCAATTTCACTACCTTAGAGGAATATGTGACAAAAGCTGAAGAAGAGGTCAAGAAAGTTGTGAAAATCAACAAGGACCTCTGTGGAAAAGTTAACTCCTTGAAATGCAAGGAGAACGACTAAATTAAAGAAGTATTGTTTAAAAACGGTCAAGTGAGAGGCAGATTTAGAACGCTTACACTAGTTTAGTCAAGAAATAGTGCAACTATCAAAACCAATAGAAGAACTGGAGATCCATAAATGCAATTGTGCACAAAGGGAGGCGGAAGAAGTTGACAGTGAGATTCATGAAACTCCAGTTAGGAAGAATTACCACTCCAGAAATTTCTGGGTTGTTTGGAGCACTTTTGTAAATGCAACTAAAGTTACTCCCTTAGTCAATAATGTCATCAGGCAGGATTTGCCTATGAGTGGAGCCACATATAAATGTCAAAGCTCATAAAATTATGTATCTTACATTGGGATAACTCCCTGAATTTTTGTTATTTAAGATTGTTGGGTTTTTTGCTCATATTCCCAGCCAGTTAGATTAACAGAAATTGCTAGGGGATAATTACCTAATGCGAGGTGAATTGGAAATTGGTTGACCCTGACATTGGGGTAACTATGTTTGGGGGATTTTAGGTTATTCGCCTAGTTGAATATGTCAGGGTTCTATCTGGATGAATGCTTAAGATCTCGTCAGGAAGAGTTGCTGACAAAATAGTGGCTTTTGATAGTTGATTAACTATCAGGTGTACCAATTGTGATCAGTTAGGTTTCATCACTGACTGATTAGAGATTTAAGGAGTAAGTTGCGAGGTGAGTGATGCCACCTGCAACCAAGGAATTGATTAGTTGGTTTGTGACCTGCCTTAATGGGTAACAAGTCCCATTGCCTAAGCAGGTCACTTGCCAAATATGGTGGTTCACTTGGATCAAGAGGAAAACGTTAGGGACACGTTTTCAAACTCTTTCCATTTTTGGTCTCAAGGATGTCCAATGATGAAATCCTAGCCAGGATGGAGAAGAGCATCGCTGCTGAGATAAGGATGGGTAATTCAATGGCAACGGCTGCCGTTTCATCAAAGAGATGTCAACTGAGGGTTGGGTGCCAAATCTCCCACTTTAAATTCCCTAGAATTCACTAATAATAAAAAACAGAAAACAGTAAAAAACAGTACAGAGTATGCAGTAGATATACCTCTCAATTTTACCAGAGTATACAGTAGATATACCAGCTTAGTAAACTTTATCAGCACCCATTTGTTCTATTCTTTCTCAGGGATATTATTGCTGTGTGTGATAATCATGAGATTTTAAAAGAAAAAAAGTAAGGATCTGAGCGGGGATCCTGAGAAGAAGCAGAGTCAAATTGATGATTGCTGCTAACTGAGTGTCAAGCCAGAGAAACCATAAATGAGAATCTAAGAGAAAATTGGGCTAGATGGTAAGTTAGAACAAATCCCTACTTTGAGACATCACAAGCATTTTGAGAGGAAATACTGGCTGAGAGTTGGGCCAAGATCTAATACTTCCATTCAAATACGGATAATAATCGTCATACTATCAAATAACTTTTATTTAACTGAGGCAAGCCAACCAGGGGACAGGCATTACCAAAAGAAAGAAATGAATGACATGAAAACTGAACAGGGTCAACTCCATCGAAGAAAGTTTTACCACCTCCTGATTGGGACTCAAATTTTTCTGATTACGTCATGGGTAAGGTTTTTGTGTTATTAGACCTACTAACTGCCAATAGCTTCCTTTGGCTAGCACCCTGATCGATGTGTGAAGGGTGGGAATTGAACCTACAACCTTCAGGTTGGTGTTGTACACCATTACTGACTCGCCTTCCGCCCCCCATACTATCAAAAAATTATTTAGACAACTATACAACGCACACAAATTGCACAAAAACTGAACCTGTGCAAGTATTGAGTTTATAGGTGTTATTTGTTAAAAATAATCATCACCTATAAACTTTTACAAAGTGGTCCCACATAGGGGTGTAGTTGAGTAGAAGATATTGAGACATGATGTCATATTAAGTGTTTCCAATTCCAGAAATAAGTTACTGAGGAAAATTTCACAAATACAGACAGAACGTGAAGTGGATCACATTCAATTGCGCTCACCTTGCTCAGAAGTGGAGCTATAATTGAAGCAAATTGAGAATACTAATGTTATGGGAAAAGGAATTGCAGCCTAGATATGGAACTAACCAGTGCTTCAATAAAACCTGTTCCACCTGACATCTACCTGAGATGAAGAGGATCAGCAGGGCCAACTTGGGTTGAATTTGGGCCCGCTTGAAATAGTTCCAAGGAACAGCAGGATCAACTCAGGTGAAATTGGGTCCGCTTTAAATAGTTTTGAGGAGTGAGTGTTTAGATGAGGCATTGGATGAAATAGGAAGCAATCAAATAAGAGAATTGGATTGCCATAGAATTGAAGATCATGAGATCAAAACAGGAAATGAAAGATCCAAAATAGTGGAGAGAATCATTTGACTCAAATAATACTCAATCAATGATCAGAAATTGATGGAGATGAGTTTATCAATTCAAGACAAGATTGGATGAAGCTAACGAGGCCTGATCAACCTGTGTAATTAAGGGATCGTTTACAGATCCGCCTGTTATTTATTTCCAACGTTTTGGATGGCCACGAAGGCCAAAAAACGTTTTTAGGAGAAAAATGATCTGAACAAACAAACGGAACTGTTAACTAATGAGATATGATATTCAATCATCAGTTGCCAAAATATGAGACGAAATTTGGGCCAGTTGGATGAATAACAGGTCAGGTTTAAAGGCCTAATGAATGAAAATTACAAGAGTATTGCCAACGTCATCAAGTGTAGCCTACATGTGAAGAAACACCGCTACTGGTCATATAGTGAAGAAGGTCAATAATAAAAACCAGAAGTATTGAGCCTAAGAGAAAATAGTTGCAATGTTCCCAGAGGACCTCTGAACCATTAAATGGCTATGTCCTGAGATTTTGGTCAAGTCCTAGAAGAGGACCACAGAACCAAATAGATGGTTAAATCTTAAAGGGGATAAGATTTTGAACCATGATAACTGGTAGGTCAGGGTATACTTAGGACCCAGTTTAGATGAAGGGGAAAAGAAGGACCACTGAACCTTTTTGTAGGTTACAAGTCTCATTGCAAAAGTAAAATACAAAAAATATATAAATTCTAAAATATTAAAATTGATTTATTGGTCCATGATTTTCAGACCTAGGAAGCAACGAGAAATCCCAATGGCCAAACTGAGAAAATTCCACAATTTTGGAACCCTTGATGAATTGGGATTACCGGCTGAGGTAACCAAGATTATCAACCTATTGGTGGTTGAGAGCAACTTGCTGATCTGACGGAAGGACAGCAAGAGGAGGTGCTTGAATCGTTCGAAAAGTATTTGTAAGTATTCACCTAAGATGACCATGATTTGGGAAGCGCGAGAGATGTGATCCACAAGGTTGAAACTGGGGAAATTTACCAATCAGGAGACCAATTCAATGGTCGAGGGTGGCTGTAGTGGTAGTGGAAGATAAATTCAGAAAACTAGTGAAGCGAGGGCTTCTAGTTCTGTCATCAAGTCCCTGGACAAGTCCAATTCTTATTGTGAAGAAAAAGGATGGCCCTAATCAGGTGGTGATTGATTACCTGAAGCTGAATAAGATTATGAAGAAAGATTCATAACCCCTACCAAGATTTGACAATGTGTTAGATCGATTGGGAGAAGCAAAGTATTTCTCCGCAATTAATCTGATATTGGGATATAGAAAAATCAATTTTCCAAGAGAAGACCATAAAATGCATGTTAACCACGCAGGGTCTATATCAACTTGCAAGGATGCCCCAGGGTCTATGCAATGCACCTGCAACGTTCCAGAAGGCCATGGACGCTATACTATGTAACGTGAAGCTGTCCTGTGTCCTGGTATACTTAGACAATATCAATTTGTTCAGTAGGATGTTTACTGACAATTTACACCACATGGAGGAAGTAATCAAGAGACTGTCCAAGGCCAACCTGAAGATTAAGCCAAGGAAGTGTCACTTCGACAAAAAAAGAGTTGGAATATCTGGAATTTGTGATCAACTCTAGTAGACTGCAGCTGCAAGCCCAGAAGCTTGAAGCCATAGAACGGATGGCTATGCCAAAGAGTGTCCAGGATATCCAAGTGTTCCTTGGAATAGTTAGATACTATAGAAGATTCATTCAGGATTTTACCAAAATTGCCAAACCCTTATTCCATCTGTTAAAGGATCTGAAGAAAGAATTCTTTTGAAATGAAGAAGCGCAGAAACCCTTCGATGATTTACGCCAATAATTGATAGATTCTCCGATTATAAAATATCCAAATTTTGATTGAGAATTTATTACACAGACCAATGCTTTGTTAATGGCGATTGGTGCCATATCAAGCCAAGTAGATGAAATTGCGGGACAAACATCTGGTGACATATGTGAGCCAGACACTCTCCGCCGCTGAGAAAAACTACACCATAACTGAGCATGAATGCTTTGAGGTCATTTACACCTGTAAACAGTTTTGGGTATACATCCATGGAACACACTTCAAAGTGGTGATGGACAACTCCTCATTGCATTGACTTCATAATTTGCAAGAACCAGAAGGATGACTGGCCTGATGGGCAATAAAGCTACAGGCTTACGATTATGAGATTTTCCACCAAGTGGGGCTTCTCATTAGAATGCGGATGGCTTATCATGATTACCAATGGTCCAGATGGTATACCAGCAGGTGGATGAGTTATTCCAGAGAATGGTTGACGGAGAAATCAGGAATGAGCCCTGAGAAATCCAAGTTGCACTTTGAAAAGTGATGGAAAACACCGAGACCATGGATGGACAAGTTTTTAAGATGATTAATAGGAAGCAGTTATTATTCCTAAAGCCATCAGAAAGAGCAGATATTGTCCAAGCCGCTCATAAGATTGTTGGGCATGGATGCCTGAGAAAAATGACTGATTATAGTCACCAGTACTACTAGTGGGATTCAATCAACTATGATGTCACCGAATATCTAGATTATTGTGTGGACTTCCAGCTGCACAAGCCACATAAGAATACAAACTGAATATCAGCTGGCTCACCCTGGATTTGCTTGGCGTATGGTGTCCATCAATGTGATGGGACCACTGATGATGAGCACAGGGGGAGTAAAGTGCATAATAGTTGTGATCAATCATTAGAGGAGATGGGTCAGGATGAAGGCCATGGCGATAGTAGATGCTACAAGTACTGAAAAGTTCATCCTGGATTAAGTAGTATACTGACATGGATGCCTGCAGGTCCTGCTGAGTAACAATTAGACAAATTTCACATCTCATGCGATCCCATGGTTAAATGAGATAATGAGGATCCAAGGAGTTATGTCTGTACCCTACCGGCCAAAGATGAATGGACTGGAGGAACAAGTTAATGGAATGCTGGCCGTGATGCTGAGAAAGCTGGTTGCAGGAAGAACATTTGCATGGGGAATGTACCTGAGTTCAGTGTCATTCTCCTACAATATCAGTCATCATACAGCGATGGGAAAAATTCTGTTTGAGGAGCTATATGAACTGATTGACAAATATCCTGATTGAAATGCAAAATTTAAGAACTAGATATGAAATTTAAAGAAAAGGATATGAGTGAAAATGACAGATGATAAGAACTGACCGGCCTTATGAGAATACCAATAGGCGAAAGAGTTGCCTATTGTGATATGCATGGTTTTGGGAGAAGAAACAAACAGGATGCGTTGTGGTTGGGTCTGTTTGAGATTGTTGCCAAGACAGCGATGGACGCTTTCTCCATCAAGAACCTCTTGGATAGAAGAGTAGTAAATTGAGTCCATGCTAAGTATTTAAAGCGATGGATCAATGAAAAAATAACAAAAAAAGAGTTCCCAAAGGACTGCTGAACCATTGAGTTGGTTATGTCCTAATGATTAGGTCAAGTCCAAAAAAAGGGCCTCTGAACCAATCTAGATGGTTAAGTCCAAAAAAGGACCTCTGAACCATAGAGAACTGGTATATCTAAGTATACCTAAGATCCAGGGGGTGGAAGGCGAGTTGGTAGGGTGTACAGCTACCAACCTGAAGGTTGCGGGTTTGATTCCTGCCCTTTGCACATCGATTGGGGTGCCAACCAAAGGAAGCTATTGGCGGTTAGTAGGTATAATAACACGAAAACCTTACCCATGATGTAACCAGAAAAATACAAGTCCTGATGCAGAGGTGAAAAAAACTTTCTACAATAGAGTTGACCCTGCTCAGGTTTCATGCTGATACTTTCTTTCTCTATTTTGGTAATGTCCATCCCCTGGTCAGCTTGCCTTGAATAAATATAAAAAGTATACCTAGGATCCAATTTGGGGGAAAAGATGGACCGCTGAATTGAAACACTGCCAAGTCCCATGAAATAAAATAAAGAAAAATAATAAAAGATTGATAAGGATATTGGAAAAAATTATATATATTAAAACCGCATAGAAAATTGATATATTTTTATATTTTTTAACTTTTATTGCTTATACTTGATTTGGGGATGATTATGCCTAAGTTGCCTCTTGGGGGAAGGAAAAAAAGGATTGCAGTAGGAGTGAATAACACAAAGAAATCTATGTGAGATTGGATGCTAGTGAGGTCTAAACCTACATGAAACCAAGTTTGTTGAGCGGATGCAGATCCCTGTGAGAGAGTGACTAGGGGAAGGGAAATTAAGATGTCAGAAGAAGCCAAACATGATCCCAGATTGGGGATGGAAGCAACAGTACAAGAAGAGGCAGTTGGTGAATAACCTCAAGTAATCCAATATGGCAACGGAGCTGGAATATTGGTCTTGAGTGCTTACCTACAGGCTTCATCAAGAACACCGGACATATGGGCCAGCAATGAGCAAGAATACTAGATGTGTATTGCCAAATCATGTCCCCTATCAAATCTATCAGTGGAAGATACCAATGGGATGCACAAGAAATGAGATAGTCATGCAAGGTGCAAATGGCATCCTGCAAGTGATGACTATGAGATTCTTGGAAGCTGAAGAAAAAAGAGTGATGGAAGCTGAGAGAGGCTGGAAGCTTTGTGGCTCAACTTCAAAGAACTTGGCTGGCAAAGCAAAGAGCATAAGCTGCGATATCCCAATCTAGGATGTTCTCGAAATCAGAAGAATTAAGCGCTATGGACAAAGCCTTGGTGACTTGGGCCCTTAATTCTGCATAGGGGAGTTTGAAATGTATGCTGTTTCTGATGGTGAGTTCGGTGGACAAGACAGCTGGCTTGTAATATTGTCCAAGTCAGAAGAGGAACTCGGGAAGCAGTCTGACCCAGCGAGGAAGGAATGATCAAGAGAAAAGGGCATTATTTAAGGAGCATCAACGATGATGTTAGGCGCATCTGCAAAAGGAGCCAAATCCAGGAGAATTTTGAAATCTAACTCTGGAATCAACAACAGAGGAAGGATTGGCTCTAAGTCATTCAAGATGATTGCTAGCCTGGATTCAGTGGGGTTGGTTACCATTTCCAGTAATTTGACGGAAGGACTAGCCACAGGTGCCAGACTAAGAGTATGAGTCCAGGAAGGACCGTAGAAGAGATTTTTGTGCAGCCCAACTCATCTGCTGGAAGAGCCGAAGATCTTTACCAGACAAACTGTTGAGCAGCTGTTGGTACTGCGACTCAGAATTTAACAAATGAGTGTAAGGAGAGTGTCTATAACTCTCCTGTTCCCCTGCGTGGTAGTGCACGGTGCACAAGGCCAACGCCAGGGAACTAGCCGTTAGTATAAAAGTTACTAGAGCCCAGCTGAATGTGCTGTTGCAATAATAACTCAGGAGAAAAAAGATGATCATTGGTGGAGATAACCAACCCAAAGTGACGAGGTGCACGGGGGAAGAAGGGGTAAGCGTCCCAGGTTAGAGGGAACCTGGGAGACCCAACGGTGCGTGAGGGGATAGCCTAATCATATTCAAAATGGAATGGTTAACATAGCACAAGACCTCCTCAAAAAGGTCTGCGCACATAATCTGAGATAACATAAAATAAAAACGGGAAAATTTTAAAGTGAGAAGTTGACCAACAAGGAATGTTGGTCACGAAAATCAAATTTAAGCTTTGTTTGTGTATTTTAGGGTCTGCCAAAGTGGTTCCAAGCACCAATTCACCAATAATACAAACACTCACATCCAAATCGATAGAATACACCAAAACTGACTTCACTCAAGTAATTGATTGAAGTTGTATCTGACCCAAACGCATCATTTTGTAAATAAACAGGTTTTGAATCCCCGTTCCTCAATCAACTGAATAGAGCTGTCCTCGTTAATTGAATAAACCATCCGTTTTAATGCCTGGGCTGAAGCAAGGGGCTGGGCGTTATTCACCTCACTAATACCAACCTGGGCATATTTGGCTTGTACCCAGCGTTGGTCTAATGTGTTCTTGATGTCAGGAAGCGCCTGAAGTTTCACCTTCTGGTCCTCCTGCCGCCCAGCCTTATCTTTAGGGTTGGTGCCTACTATCATGTCATTTAACCATGACAATGAGCTGGACAAGTGGGGGGATTACATACTTATATGATAGCTGACATTAAGCACTCTTCAATAAATTAAGCTCCAATTTTGGAGAAATTAATCTCAAAAGTATTTGGGATAAGCTCTACAGAAAGAACTTAATAATGATATGAGCCAAGAGGTTATAAGACAAATAACAAGGGCAAACATATATGAGCATTCTTAATTGGGCCATGAAATGAACATCGATGGTAAGAGTCTCCTGTCTAGGATGAGAAGAAAATCAGAAGTTCGAGGACTCCAGACCAAGAATCCTGAATATGTCAGCAGGTCATATGCCCTGATGGGAGAAACCCAAATCCCAGAATTAATATCATCATGAGTAGATTGATTATCCCAGCACAATAGAAGATCGTGGGGACTGCGCTCTGAGCATGCAGTAGCAAGGAGGAAGAGGAAAAGAGCCGCATGCCAAAGGTCATACCAAGCAGCGTTGAGTACTGTTGATTTTACTCCACTTGAGAAAATGAATTATTCAACTGAGTGTCTGAAGCAGTATTCTCCTGCCCCAGTCCTTTCTCACTGGAAATCTAGGCAAGAGAGGGGATGTGTTTGTATTTTTGCCCATATTCCCAGCCAGCTAGATTAACAGAAATTGCTAGGGATAATTCCCTAATGTGAGGTGGATTGGAGATTGGTTGACCCTGATTTTGGGGTAACTATTTTTGGGGGATTTTAGTTTATTCGCCTAGTTAGATCCGTTAGGAATTAATCTGGGTGAATTTTTAATATCTCGTCAGGCAGAGTTACTGACAAAATAGTGGCTTCTGTATTTGATTAACTATCAGGGTTACCAATTGTGATCAGTTAGGTTTCATCACTGACTGATTAGAGATTTAAGGAGTAAGTTGCGAGGTGAGTGATGCCACCTGCAGCTAAGGAAATGATTAGTTGGTTTGTGACCTGCCTTAATGGTTAACAAGTCCCATTGCCTAAGCAGGTCACTTGCCAAATATGGTGGTTCACTTGGATCAAGAGGAAAACGTTAGGGACACGTTTTCAAACTCTTTCCATTTTAGGTCTCAAGGATGTCCAATGATGAAATCCTAGCCAGGATGGAGAAGAGCATCGCTGCTGAGATAAGGATGGGTAATTCAATGGCTTCGGCTGCCGTTTCATCAAAGAGATGTCAACTGAGGGTTGGGTGCCAAATATCCCACTCTAAATTCCTTAGAATTCACTAATGATAAAAAATAGAAAACAGTAAAAAACAGTACAGAGTATACAGTAGATATACCAGCTTAGTAAACTTTATCAGCACCCATTTGATCTATTCTTTCTCAGGGATGTTATTGCTGTGTGTGATAATCATGTGAATTCTTTAAGAAAAAGAGTAAGGATCTGAGCGGGGATCCAGAGAAGTAGCAGAATTAAATTGGGTATTGCTGCTGACTGTGTGTCAAACTAGAGAAACTGTAAATGTGATTCTAAGAAGATTGTGTTAGACAGTATGAGGGAATGAATTCCTACTTTGAGACATCACAAGTATTATGAGAGGAAATACTAGCTGAGCGTTGGGCCAAGATCTAATACTTCCATTCAACTATGGATAATAGCCGTCATACTATTATCAAACAATTATATCAACAACTATACAACATGGATGAATTGCACAAAAACAAAACCAGTGCAATAATAAGTTTATAGGGGTTATTGGCCAAAAATAATTATCACCTATAAATTTTTACAAAGATGATGATGTTCAGTTTCAGTGACTGACAAATGTCATTTACTGTCATGAACTTCCTGAACACAATTTCCTAGAATCTGGGGTTATTCCAATAAATGTGTACAATCGGTCTTATAATATAGCTAACGATGCCATAAGAGAGAGTTTGGAAGCCCTATGCGGATGTATAACCACAAGCAGGAAATTAAGGGCATTCAATTCCAAAAAATGAGACTTTATCAGCTTTTGCCAATTCTTTTATCAGGAATTGCGGATTCTGGCTGTAGTAAAAGTGCTTCACAAAGTTGATTTGTGGATAGTGATGCAGTCAGTGATTTGGCCTTATAAAATCTACCACTGGGCCATGGTTTCATCGCTGACAAATATGACTTCTACATCACAGATGGTGTAGTTGTCGAAGTTAATGGGCTTGACGTTCAAAGCGCTTAACCAGTTTTATGAGAAATTTGTGATGATGAACAAACTATGGCAGAATTTGAGTTGATGATATATAGAGTAATGGTAAAATCACTGATCAGCAAGACTAAAAATTTCTGGGAATGAAACCCAATGAAAAAGTGGATAGAATTATGAATCTTATATACCTCAAAAAGGAAGATGAGAATAATCAAGATTCAGGAAATGGACTTGCAGTCTAGATGTGGAACTATCTAGTGCTGAAAGAAACTGTTCCACCAGACATCTACTTAAGATGAGGATTTTCAGCAGGGCCAGCTTAGTTTAAAACTGGCTCTTCTGGAAATTTTCCTGAAGTGGGGTGTTTAGATGAGGTACTAGATGAAACATTAGATGATATTGAGATGGGGAGCAATCAATCCAGAGTATCAGAATTCAATTTTAATAAAAGTATGAGGGTAAATTTCGCTTTGATTGACTAAATTGGAGCAAAAATTTAAAAAGTTTTATTAATTACAAAAACCCAGCCACTTGATTTTAACAATTTGAACAGTATGCTGATGCCATCAACGCCTGCTGCCCCAGCTTGGGGTGGTAGCGCGCCGCCTTCTGGTATCCTTCATCCACCGCCAAAGCATCCTTGGGCTAGCTCTGATAGCCCTCCTAATGCCACCAACGTTATGTCCTACTTCATGACTTATCCCACCATTTTGCGAGCTCACAGGTGGTGCTCCCTTGGAGAAATCTGTTTTTTGGCCTCAAGGTCAAATATGGGCATCTTTTCTTATATACAAGTGCACCCATCATTGAGATGGCCGTGGCAATTTTCAAACCCAGAGGATATATCAATTTTCAGGGGCTATTTTGACCTCAGCTTTAGATTCAAGGCTGATGAGGTGGCAGCATTTAAGCTGCCATTCATTTTAAGAGAATTCCAATTCTCACAGTTTGCACACGGCTCCCAGATGAGGCCACTTTGGTGGTCCAGTTTGACAGGGTGCCTTCATTTCTCTCCCCTGAACGCCTTCGTCATGAACTGATAGAGGGTTTGGCCATTTATGGCACAGACCCCATCTTGCAGTTTTTGGTTCCCAATGGGTGGATTGGTTGACATGGCCTCACGCCTTTAAAACAATTCGCCCTTTCCATTGTGACTCCCACCTTGAGGTTCCCCAACACTGTGATCAGATCCTCACCTGATCATCATTTTTGGGCGTGGATCAAAAATGGCTGCAACATTTTCCCCTTGTGCTTTGAATTAGATGAATTGAAGTGCAAGGGCCCTGCGTCTTCCATCTCAACTGCTTCTACCACTCCTCTTTTTGGTGTCAGGCCAGCTGCTGCCTCACCCAAATTTTTCAACTAGAGCTTGATCTTGCTGTCCCCGACCTCAGCTTATTCTAGTGTGCTTCCAAAGCAGCAGCCAATCAAAATTTAATTTTTTTAAAAATTTCGTCAGAATTACAGACTCTTGAGCTGATGGCTGAGACATTTTTGCCTAAGCTGCCATTGTCAACTGTTTTCAGCCAATCTCTTCCGCCATTGCTCCAACTCTGGTGGCTGACCCAGTGTTAGCAGAATTAAATTTCTTTGAGTGCCTCAAATGGCTTAATGACTTTGACCAACCATTTAATGTCAAGCTGGATTTTGCTTTGGAGGAATTTCTTGTAAATACTCCCAATTTGAGTCCCTTTCCGTTTCACAATATAAAAACGTTTTACCTAATTTTCAAAAGATACAAAAATGGTGGTAGAAGCAGCAGCTGCTCCAGCCAAAACCCTTCTCCGCCAGCATCTCCATGGGGTGATGGAACTCCTTGTTGAGGGTATTCAAATCCCAAATTTTCCACATAATTTTGATGGGGAAGCAAAATACAAAATGGAGGAGCTCGATTTTAAAGTAGGAAGCACTTGTATTGATGCGGCAAAAACATCTTTGTTTGACCCCAATTATCTAAAACCTGCCAGTGCATCAAGTCGTTCACTTGTGTTCCTGCTCTCATCACTTTTTTTTAGCATCAACTTGCTCAATACGTTGAGGCAATAGACACCGCCAGCCTTGGCCCGCCATCTAGTG
Source organism: Massospora cicadina (assembly GCA_022478985.1). Taxonomy (NCBI): domain Eukaryota; kingdom Fungi; phylum Entomophthoromycota; class Entomophthoromycetes; order Entomophthorales; family Entomophthoraceae; genus Massospora; species Massospora cicadina. The sequence continues at coordinate 142,011 of JAKSZP010001421.1, read as the reverse complement.
TGGTCGCCAGAAAAAAGTTTCCCCAAAGCTTCCTTTCTAAATTGGCTTCCTAGGCTGTTAGCTGAGGTGCCATATTAGGAATTTTTATAATTATGATAATATCTTTGTTTGGCATATTTGAAAATAATGATGCTTGGCGGCCTCCACTTTGGACTGGGCACCATTAGTGCTAAAAAAAGAGAACAAAAAAGGAAGAAATTGATATAATGCAGTGGAGTGAATCATTTGACCCAATGATATACAATTAATGACAGAGGAAGAAAATGTTGAAGACTATTATCATCAATTTAGGTTCAAATTAGATGAATTTAATGTTACTATAATAATCTGCGTGATTAAAGGATCTTTCTGGATCCTTTGGCAATATTTTTTCAAACGTTAAGGATTACAATTAATTCCAAAAATCAGTTTAAAGCGAAAAATGATCAGTTTAATCAAACGGAACTGATAATTGATGATATATGCAATTTTGTGAGATACAAGTACTTAAGTGCCAGTTGTCAAAATATAAACTAAATTAGGCCTTTTTGGAAAAATGACAAGTCAGGAGCGAAGGCCTTATGGATTGGACCATTTGAGATTATTGCCAGGTCAGCGAGTGTTGAATATATGTAAAGAAACAACACTACTGGCCATATAGTGAAGAAAGTCAATACTAAAAGCCTAATGTATTAGATTTAAAAGAGAATAATTTCAATTTGCCAGAGGACTGCTAAACCAAAAGAGTTGGCTAAAGTCCTGGTGTGCTGGTCAAGTCCCAGGGGTACTGCTGAACCAGAACAGATGGTCAAGTCCCAAGAGGGGACTGGAGAACTGAAATAGTTGGTTAAGACTCGAAAAAGACCTTTGAAACATGATAGCTGATTAAGGTTAAAACAAACCTCTAAACCAGACAAGGAAAAAGAAGGACCTCTTAACCTATTTATGGTTAAGTACCATTGCAAAGAAATAAATACAAAAAACGATATAAGAAAAAAATATTGGCAAGAAAAAAAATCAAGATATTAATTTTTTATTTTTGTCACAAATGAATTCATTAGTGGTAGTCTCACAGCTAAGGATAAGGAGGGGGATGAGCAATGATTGAGAAGACCATTGTCGGCACTATTACTAGAACAGGTCATAACTGGGTCCACTTGGAAGAAATCCTGAGGTTATTATGAGAAAAGAGCATCTGTAGGATCAGGACAGGCTGAATTTAGATCCACCGTGAGTAGTCCCTAGAAATAGATTCGCTCTGATTAAAAATGGATAGCCCATCCTGAGGGAGTACAGGAACAAGAACTCAGCAAAGCTGACTGAGAAGATCTTGTGGATGATGAGGAGTCATTGAAGCCCAGCCTGGGGGAATACAAGGACAAAGGAATTGGGGAAGCTTCCCAAAAAAATTTGCTTAAACAATGAAGATTCATAAAAGCCCAACCTGGGGGTAGAGGGTTTCCAAAACATATTTTTTGGGAAGCATAACTGAATAGTCTGGCATGGCGTGAGGACGTGGAAACTGAGCTCTGAAGAGCGGCAATGGGTAGAAACCAGGAAAGGGGAGACATGATGCTAAACAGAGAATTAAGCTTCAAATGCCGGGGAAGACTGTGCTCCTCTGAAATTGTATCCAAGTACAATGGCCAAAACATGACCACATCTGAGATAACATCCATCCCTGAAGTCTTAATCTTCTGCTGGGTAATCTGGCAAGTGGAGGCATATGTTGGTATTTTTGATATGACTATATTATCCCGCCTGACCATGCTTATAAGTCTGCTTATCCGTTAGGGGACTAGGTCCTCTAATTGATATGGGAGTTATTATTTCATATGCGATGAGTATTATTTCATAAAATTATCCTGAATAAATATTTATAGATCCGCTGGGTTTTAATCCTCTGGATCAATAATGCTTCCTCGTGGATTGCCCCAGACAATAAAAAAGCAGTTAAGTTGTTGATGCTCATATTGATAATTAAATTGTCTTATAGGAGTCAATTGATTTTTATCACCAATCAAATAAGGGATTATTAGTTGATAAGCAATTGATGCCACTTGATAGCAACAGCCATATTAACCTTTTGTGTATCATAACTTGTGGTTATAGGCAAAAGTCCCATTACCTAAACAGGTTTTTAACATGATAAGGGTGAATCTCTGAGGTTGATTATAGTCAATGAAATACGTTCTTCATACCAATCCAGAGAAGGGTAAACTTGTGTAGGTAAGAGGTCCCAACAACCTTATGAAAAAAACCATCATTTCAAGTTAACCTGGAGGGTGTATTTTTTGACAACAGCTGCCGTTTCCCATTAAGGTTCCAACAGAAGTGTTGTGCGCTAAATCATTTGTATTTTCCCTTAAAAATTATCTAATAAAAGCAGTATAAGAATTAATAAGTCTCAAATACATAGTGCATTATACATTTTTTATATTTTTGTTACTCTTGGGATTAAGGTAGAGGGATCATACATCCCTGAAGCTAAATATTACTTTCATTTTCTCCGCGGTTCCTGCGTCAAGGTAGAGAAGAACCACTGAGCTAATCATTGGTTAAGTTCTACAGAAGGAAGGGATTGAAATTTTACAATAAGGTCACTAGACTATAATTGCCAGATAAGAGTATAAAGATACCTCTAAGTTGGAATTAGGAGTCAAATCTTAAGAATAGAATTTCCCTTAGAATCTTTGAATCTGCTGTCAGTAGGTTAGTTTATGTTTTTATCCAGAAGTTTCCAACTCTGAGGAGGAGTCTAATGGAGAGGAATCCCTTGTTATCTAGAGGTTGATTACTTTCGCCAGCGGGTAGAAGGATTATTGTATCTATTTAAAGGAGAATCCATATCAGGAGAATTATTTGGTTGTGGACTACTCAACTAGATACTAGTATCCAAACTAGTATCGTTCACCCACATATTAAAAAGAAAGTTTTCAACAAGTATATATATATAACTGTGCAAGAAACTCTTGGGAGTTGAAAGGAGTTATAATCCCAAAGAGCAAAATCTCAAGTTTACGTATTGGTGCTAAAAAAGGAGAGGAGAAGTTTGAGAGACAAAAGTTTCTCAATTATAAAACCATGTATGTACCCAAGTCCTTCTCTGCGACAATGGTATACACTTCACCTCTAAAGTGGTCAGGAATCTAGCTACCTCATGGGGCATAACAGCTCTTTTTGGCCCCTTATAACCCTTCTACCAATTTATTGCTGAAAGAGTGAATGGAACCTTGATATCAATCCTGCAGAAAAGGGCCACTTCTGACCCTCTACACTGGGATAAGGCTTGCCTAGTGCTCTGATGGCCTATTGCACTAGTTGTCACCGGATACTCAGAATGTCACCTTCCATTTTTTATATGGGGGAGAACCTGGGATGCCCACTCTCTTAGCAAAGATGTCTTTTCTGGTGAGATGTATGATCTGAAAAGGGCATGAGGAGGTTGGCTTAACATATCATTCAGCTACTTTCTGAGGCTCTAGTTAACCTAGTTAAAATGGTCGCTAAAGAGGGCCAGGAAGCTAATGAGCTTAGATTACCCTTGCCCACCTTCCAAATTTCTGAATTGGCATTATACTGACATAACTGAATTACAGCTAGAAGTGAGAAGCTTGGCTCAATTTTGTAAGGACCTTTTGTCATCACCTATAAGAGGGTGATGAATATTCTATCAAGTCCCTTGCTACTGGAGTTACTATTAACCGAGCCTTGGATGTTTCTTGCACCCTTATTCTCCCCTACCACTCTTGAAGTAGGTGATGTCAGACAATTAAATGTTTAATTAAGTGGTAAGAGTGTTCACATTGAATAAGTGAAGTTTAAAAATCCTCTAGTCTATACTCAGTGGTATTCTTCTAGTCATAGTAGTCCTTCTACAGCTAAACTTCAGCCTAATACCTTAGATTTTGGCCATTCTGACTTCTCCAAACCAACGACGAAATAGGCCAACTGACATGGAGCTCTGCCTAGCACCAGCTTGAAATTGGTGAAATTTGCTAAGAGAAAACCCCTATTTATAGACCTTAAGATGGTTTAAAACAGTAAAAACGTTTTGCCAGCCAAACAACAATTAAGAATTGTGGTATTTGGCTGAAGTGAAAAAATTTTCCAGATGACTGTATGGCGAGACTACATTAAAATGTTATCCATATAGTTAGATCATCCCGCCTGATGACCCAACTCCCACAACAGAAGCTTCGTCATGGCAGATAGATCCTCAAGAGTATTGATTGACTTATTTATCTTTTATCTATATTAAGAGACTCTTTTTTTTTATGAATTCCAATGCATATCTCACTTTTAGTCCCACTTACCTTAATACTAGAAGTTGAGTCAATTGCAGGGGATTAATTTTTACCCCATTATTTTAAATAAATTACCATAAAATATAAATTATTCTATTAATAAATTTTATTATATAGTTTTAATTTGTGGTTAACTCTTCCCCCACAATCCTTAATAGTAGTTATGATTTTCAACACTCTCATGACTGCTAAATTTTTGCATCCTGTGCAAAAGCACTGGTGATCATTAACCCTTCCAGGATTCCAGCACCCTATAACGTCATTTATAAATGGGGAAATGAACTCAATTGTTAAAAATGCTCAGGGACTGTGATATTGAATAAACAATCAATTTTTTATGTTTGTTTACCCCATATGCCAAGTTCTAGAAGGGGTCATTGTCTGGATTTTGGCTTAAACTTAAGAGTTGATGAAATCTGATGTCAGTATTTGACCTGAAACAAGGGCTTGGACAATATTACTGTCAGAAGATGATTACCACTTAATAGCATAAAAAACTCCAGATGTTGGATTCCAAACCCAAATTAAAACATTTATATACAGTTACACCAAATAATGTAAACAAATGCTGCATAATCCTCATGTAGCAAATTAGTATAGATCTTGGCTTGGAAGCACTGAAGCTTTACTTTAAAGCACTTATTTGATTACCTTTATAATTTTGTTAGAAGGGAAATAGAGATTACGTTTTTTTGCCAATAATTTGATTGCCGCTATCATGAACGCAATATAAGGATATATGCCAATAAAAAGCTTTTTCCCTCAATTACTAGCTTTTACTTATTATAAAAACCTTACGCCTGAGACTTTGGTTGCCCTAAATTCCTGGAACAGTTGGATTTTATCTCTTCTTCACTACAAACCTCTCAGGCTTACTCTCAAAATTTCTGATTCACGTGGCACCCAGGACGCTCCACACAACCTAATTGGTCATCAAATGTCAAATGATCTAGGTTCTTCACACCAATCCAAAACGTACTCCAGGATATCCATGGAATTGAAAATGGATATATGATGCTTTGATATGTCAAATTTATAAAATTGGGTAGTGTGGTATTTCCTTAAATTGTAAATATGTCAGCTGACATCATTTAAATTTATAAGCTGGATTGACACCCTAAAAACAATTATCATATAAAAATTAATATTGCTGAAGGGACAATAAATAAAATATAATTTTAATCAGGGCCTTTACCAATAAAACTTAATGTCTTGGATCTAAAATTTATGGCAAACATCATTTTGGCAGCAGAGATGTAAAGCCTGGATGAGCACCCCATATTCTTGGAAAGGAATAATTTCCAGAACAGAACTAAGAAGGAGCCTATGAAGCTACTGCCCCCTTCACTAACAAGGCGATTTAGCTCATTTATGGATGAGCGGTGGGTCACATAAAACACTTGTAAAAGTTTCTCCCCTCTTAATACTTCCTACTACCTGAAAAGTTTTGTTCAAGAGATTAGGGTGTCACAAATTATTCCTTATTGACTAAGATTTATTATTTTAGACGTAATAAAAACTTTGAAAGAAAAAGAGCCTAGAACAACCCTTTTAATCTTTTAAAATCTTTCTAAAGTAATAGATAATAATTAGTTTGTGTTAGCACCTGTGGTTGTAAGTTTATCTGATGAAATGATAAACAAAGTTGAGATCAGGCTCCTTATGACCATGACTAAAAATTATAAATTAACTGAGATTGAAGGGATTGGTAACATCAAAATATCATATAATAATGAAAATTTTGGCGTAGAAAATTTAGTGAAGCCCAATCCAACGTTGAGAGTAAGTTAATAAGTACTAAGGACACCTATCTGTTTCTCATCCTTAAGTGATTATTTTACCTATTAATAAAATTTTTGTTAATATTTTGGTTTATATGTTTTTTATATGAAATAACACTTCCTTCCTGATAGATTGGCTTGTTAACTTTAACATGAGTTCATAAAGTGATACCTCTAACATTGAGCTGGATAACTTGACCAATTTTATTGAGCCACACCTTTGCTAATGAGTTGCACCTCCATGAACTTATATTCATCAATGGGATTCTTCTAAGTATCTCGTTTATGTTTTTGGTGTTTCTTCATATCATCTATTTGAAGGATTTATTAAAAAGATGTTAGACCCCATTTAGTTCGTGTTATCTTCAGGACAATAACTGACTTTAACTTAATAGCTTTATATCCTTGAAAATAAATTAATAGTCATCCTATGGCATTTTCCTATTACATAATCACTAAAGTACCTTTCAAGTTATTTGACTTTCCTCTCTTACTGGTATGGCAATCAGGGCTCTGCCTGACCGCCACATAGCCTTGGTCTCCCCTAAAGTAGAGATCAAGGCTACTATTAGTAATAATAAGATATAGGGCACAAGGTAATGCCTCATTAAAATGGCATTCTGAAAAATCAGATGCTAACAAATTAAAAAAACTCAAAAGTAAAGGTGGCAAGGCCCAGCAGAAAATGCGATTGGTCAATCAAAGGCCACGAATTTAAGTCTTCTGACCGTGGAAATGTTAAGGACAAAAAGAAATGGCAGTCCAGCAAATCAGAGTTCGCCAAACAAAATATGCCATGATTGTGGAATGTCAAGAGTCCTGACAAAGTGCAGCTCAGCAAATCAGGAGCTGCCAATCCAAATTACGCCAAAAGAAAAAACATTGAGAATAGAGGGAAATGGCGGCTTAGTAAATCAGAAGCCACTTGAAAGGTTTAATTATAAATAATCCAAATGCTTATGATAAGGACAAAACTAAAATGTAAAGTTCTGGTTCATCCTCGAAGATCAAAAAAAGTGTAAAAGTTTCCATAATGTCTGAGGGTACCCAATGAATGGTCTAGAATGGGCACAAACAAGAATATTGGAGGCTGAGATCCTCGAGGTACTCCCACAGATATCCTGCACATTGCAGACTCCTAAGGACAAGTTTCATTATATCCCCCATTTCCTAAATTAAATACAACCTAACAAAGGTTCTTATGTCAACCTCATCTTCTAATATACCCAAAAAAACCTTTAAATTGAAAAGATCTAAAATCTTAAAATTATTTATTGAGATTTTTTGAAGGTACTCTGGACTTTGAAAGAAAAATGAACTATACTCTGATTTTGACAAGGCTGCTGGATTAATGTACGCCCTCTCAACAGAAAGTCCTCCTAAGCGTCAGTATCATTATTAACATCTTTCAAGGGTTTAGCAACAACGTTTACTAAGTCAACGGACTAAGGTTCTAACCACCGCTGCACTCTCCTGTTTGTGGGCTCTTACCTGGGCCCTCATGCCAAATTAGTTCATGGAAATGTGGAAAAATCTCGTTTTTCGCATTAGATGAAGTTCTTACCCCATTGCTCCTTTCCCTTTAGACAACAATTCTGTTTTGTGAATGGAAAACATGCCTGCATTTGAGCTTGTTCTTCCTCATAACATCTATCCTCTTGGCCTAGTTATGGTCATGGTTTTCATCCCCTCGCCAGGAAGGGATTGAGTTCCCATATATTCACCCCAAAATACACCTTGACTGGCCCACTCTCAGAAGCACTCCACGCAACAAACCCCAGGAAATAGTTCCAGTTCCCACAACCCAAATTCCTGTTTCCAAGCCCACATACCATGTACTGCTCACCCTGCAAGAATAACCTGACATTAGACCATGTTGCCTAGCTGGCTGTATGCTCAAAAGTTCAAAAAAACTGTGTGGAGATATAACCCAGCTCCGCCAGCAGGTCATTTATAATGTCTTTGCCCAAAGCGTCCCTAAGGTGCCCACATCTGCCTCAAATATTAGATAGCCCAAGCCAAGAATCCCTGCCACCACCACCATCAATGAATGTATCTTAGAGTGGGGTGTATGACGATCAAGTCTTTTTCCAGATTGCCATATCACCTCCATTTCCCACTATAGGGATATAAAAGTTCAATTAACGAAGAAAACCCTCAATTATACCTCCTTATGCCACATGTCCCTGATGCCGCAACCCCTATGCTGTCCACCATGGTCCCCCAGCTAAAGCAGGCGCTGGACAAAAGTTCCTCAAAGCATCCTTACCTTCTAATATGGCTTCCTAGCCTAATACCTTAAAGGGCTATATTAGGATTTTTTATTTTCTAATAATCCCTTTATTTGGCTCATTTTAAAATAAAGATGCGTGGCGGCTCCCCCTTTTGGGTTCAGCACCACTAGTGCTAAAAAAAGTATATAAAAAGTTCAATCAAATATCCTGATGACAGAACCACATGTCCCCATCAGGTTGAGAAATGCTGGAGGCGCAGGGTTCCCCTCTGGGGGGTGATGTGACATACAAGGCTCTGCCTGACTGCCACGTAGCCTCAATGTCCCCTACAATAGAGATTGAGGCTAATAGTAATAAAAATAAAATTATAGGGCACAAGGGCAACGACCCTCAAAAATGGCATTCTGACAAATCAGATGCCAAAAATAAACAATATCAAGAGTGAAGGTGGCAAGGCTTGGAAGATAAAGGCGATCAGCCAAACAAAGGCCGCCAACTTGAAACCTGCTGAGTGTGGGAAGGTCAATGACAAATAAAAATCTTGTCCCAACGAATCAGAGGCTGCAACCCAAATACTTTATGATGTTACAATGTCGCTGACAAAGAGAAATGGTGGCACAGCGAATCAGAGGCCGCTAACTTGAATACGCCAAGATGGGGGATATTGAGAGCTTGACAAAGTGTAGCTTAGCAAACCAGGAGCTGCTAACCCAAATTACGCCAAAAAGTCTAACCATTGAGTGCAGCGCAACATGCCAGGCTAGAAAATCAGAAGCCGCCAGGAAAAATTTAATTAAAATTAATTCAAATTTTTGTGATAAGAAAAAACAAAAACTCCAAGTTTTGTATTGGCCTTAAAGAGAAAAAATAGATGTGGAAAAGTTCCCATAGCGTCTGGGTACCCAACAGATGGCCTATATTGGGCCGGGATGATAATATTGAGGCTGAGATTCTTGAGGCAAGCCTGTAAATATCCTGCCACACACAGATTCTGTAAGAACAAGTTCCAGCATATCCCCCATTTCCTAAGATATATACAACTCAACAAAGGCGCTTATGGCAACTTCATCTTCTAATATACCCAATAAAAACCTTCAAATCAAAAAAATTAAGTTCTTAAAATTATTTATTGAGATTTTGTGAAGGTACTCTGGATTTTTAACGGAAAAGGAACCATACCTCTGATTTTGACAAGGCTGCCGCATCTCTGTACGCCTTCTCTGGTGGAAAGAAAATCCTCATAAGCATCAGTATCGTCCTTACCATATTCCAATAGTTTTGCAACAACTGTTCATCAAGCCAGCATACTAAGGATTTAACCATCGCTGCACTCTCCTACTTGTGGGACCTTACCTGGGCCCTACGTCAATTTAGTTCATGGATAATTTGGATAGAGCATGTGCATCACAGCTGTAATGCTAATGCCAGCTCTGTTTTATTAAGCTTTGCATATATGAGAAGGTTTTCCCTTTGTCCTAATTGCTACTTATGGTGAAGAGGTTATATCTTTCAATTTGTGGCACTTCAGAGTGTTCATGTTGGGTCAGATCACTCAGTAAAGTCATTTACAGTGAAGTTTTGGCCGCTAACTTACATTTATATATCAGATAATCCCATAAATTCCTTACTAGAGATCATATTAGCCTCAAACACTAAAAGCTTTATAAAAACGAGAAGTTTAATGGATGCAATTGCTTACACATTAACCAATTTATAGTGTATTTTTGCTTTTTTTCTGTTCAGTGGTTGTTCCAAGGTGCTGAGCAGAACCCAGGCTTTATTGTTGATAAGTTCTTGAGGCTTATCATCAGATTCATAAGTTTTCTACCTGTGACTACATAAGGCTATCGCACATTTTTAGTTTATCTGAGTGCTCTATTTAACTTATTCTCGTGTGAAATTATTTCATCTATCATACAGTATGATTTTAATCTCTTGAGGGCCTTTTAATTTTCTTAGTTTAGAACTCTCTTAAATTTATAAGACCATATCTTCCTACGTGTGGTAATCCTCCTAAGACTTAAGTGGCAGCATGTACCTCTTTGAAACATACATTATTCTTTGAAGCTTAGGAAGAACCTATCAGGGAGGATAATCAACCAGAGGTTCTAGTGTCTAAAAGACCTCTCAATAGGTTGCAACTTACCATTCTGATAGCAAAATATTTATTTCTAGTTATTTTGATTTCTGGCCACATTCTTTACTTCACAGGTGAGTTGGATTTCAGTGGCGTTATTAATACTTGTGCATCTCAAAACTTTATCGCCTTGTGTTAGCTGAAGCCCTGGAACTCCTAATGTTGCCAGTTAAGTCAGTAAATGGAGGAAAGTATCAACACACCACACCTTCTTAAGTAAATTCAAGTGTCTTTACATGATGGAGATGTCATAATTACTGATAATTCTCATCATTAAACCAGATTCTATACCCTATGATTCTTTATATAGTGTGGTGGCGAATGTTCAGCTTGCAGGTTCAGATGGAGGAACAGATAGTTCATATTTTGTTGTTGAATATATGCCGGTGTTTATCCCCAGATATCCAGCTTTTTAATGGTACTTCTACTAGTCTGTGCCTGCCTCTTATCCTGATTTGGATAGTAAAACTGATATTCTATCTTAAAATTCTAAGATTGAGTACCCTAGTGCATAAAAAATTTCTGACTTGTTTTATGTTACCAAGACTCCTTGTCTTCCTGACCATATAATAATTGATTATTTAGTTTAAACTTGCCTTTGACTTATTTAGTATTCTGACCCCTATTTATCCTCTGTTCCTTAAAGAGGAGGCTGCTTTGTATTTCTTGGTTAAGTATATACTTGAAAAGGGTCAGATTTTCTGTGAAGTCATCCAAAGTGTGCTCTCCCCTTCTCTTTGTGGAAAAATCATATGGGTCACTTATGCCATGAGTAGATTACTGAATCCAAAGAATCTTAACGGTACCTGACCTCAGCCAATCTCTGGAATAGTAGATAACACGTCATGTGGAAACGGATAATGTTCAGTAAATTGATCTGTTTGAATGCATTGAACCAAATTATATAAGGGGGACAAAATTATCTAAATTATTTCTACCAAAAAAGGGAGTTTTCAATTCTTTTTGATGATCTTTGGCCTCAAAATGCCCCTCTTGTTTCCAAAGGTTGATTAATCTTGTCCTAGGTAATCTTGTGGGTGGTATGCGTGATTGCTTATTTTGGTGATTTCTTAACGTTTTCTTCTGACGATGCTTATAATGCCGCCAACCTGAATGTAGCTCTTAACCTTCTTTCCCAAACTACCAATACTTTGAAGCATAGCAAATGCAATTTTATTGACCTCAAGTATATTATTTTGAAAATATCATCTTTGCCAAAAGACTTTAGATAGCTTAAGACAAGGAGGCTGTAACTAGGCATTTAGTTACTTCAACTTCATTACTGGTTTAAGAAGTTTCTTAGGTACTTTTAAATTTCTCCATTACTCTATCTTTAAACTTGAAAGTGTGGCTGCTCTAATGTATACATACTCTGACAATAGTCTCTAGTTTGGAACTTAGAGTGCGAATTAGTATTCAGCAAACAGAAATCCATCCCGCTTTCTAAACCTATTTTTCACATTTAAACCCTTTTAAACCTTATACTGTGGCAACAGATGCTTCAGATTTTGCAATTGAGCAGATCTGTTACAGGATGTGAATGATGGCATGGAACAACTAGTTGATATTTTCTAAGATAATGACATTGGCCCAAAGCAACAATGCCACCTTTAATAAAGTGTTGCTTGAAGTTGTAGAATCTGTTAATTACTGCGCTATCATATTGGCTCTTAGAGTCCCTTTATGGGGTAAACAGATCACCGAAAATTATTGAATTATCGCTCTTCTCAAAAGCTGAACTATCGCCGTCTAGATTATAGACATTGTCTACGTTTGCCTTCAAAAAGAGCTTGTAAAGGGTATTACCCATTTATTACCATAAGTGCTTATAACAACCGAGCATATGCGCTTGACCTTGCTTTGGTGACTGAACACATTACTCAATCTTTTGTTCTTTTTTCCATTAAGTTGATCCTCCCTCACCTAATCTTCCTAAAATTCTTTTGTTGTCCTCCTTTCTGTAAGATATCATGAGTGGAATGGATAGTAATTTCTTGCCCTCTATAAGAACCCCGCCAGCATATCTACAATCTACAATTTAGATAATAATCTTTGAGCTGCAGATAGGAAATAAGTCCCTTTTATAAACGATGACGCCCCAAGAAATTTACCACAGTCAGGATGATATAATTAAAAAAATAAATTTATACTACTAACCAATGAGATTCAAGATATGAAGATTATGCCGCTGACGCTGCTGACACTATGAAATTTGAACCTCTTTATTGCCTTTGAGAGTCTAAAATAATTTACAATCAGCTGATGACAAAGTAATGAAGGAGCTGAACTATCCCAACAGAAGTGATTAAAACTTCCATCATTATACCTGAAAATGAAGTCAGACAATTTTAAGAGTTGACCAAATCTCTGAAGCGAGGTGCATCAAAGTAGCGCCATCGATTGAATCATGAGAAAATCTTCATATTAGCAAATTGGGTAACAGAGTAATTACAATAAGAGGTGCTGCACTTTAGACCCAGAAGCGGGTATTCAGTAAGGCGCCACCAAACATCCTGGTGCAGAGATGCCAAATGAGATGGAGCACACATCATGAAGCATTGAACCCCAATGGAAGCCGCCCCTAAGGCGAAGACCAATAAGAGACATACCAGGGGTTTGCAAGGCCCCTACAATATTGCCAAACCTCACTCTCATTTACTTTCAATTTACATACATTTTTTAAATCTTGATATCATGTCCAAAGCATAAAATTACTTTAATTTACTTTGTTAAAGAGTCTTTTGCCCCATAAATTTTAAGTTTTCCTTGTTTTCAATTACTTTTAGGCTTAATTGAATAGATTTTAGTAATTAGTCTGAGATAAAAAGAATTGATCAGAAGATACAGTAACCAGTTTGGTACATGCTTATGAAGATAATTTAGGAGAATACCTTGCGTTACTGAGAACGCTAAAGAAGAGGTTGGTCGAATTTTGTGTTTTTTCTATGTTAGGACTAATATTAAAGTATGTATAAGATTGTCAATACATCACTGCCAACAGGGCGATGAACAGTTCCAATAAGCAAGTGATGCTACATCAGGTAGCATAAGAATAAGATTTTCACAATGATGTTCATGTCTCTTCAGAAAGTTGCCTAGTGTCAAACTATGAGAAACAGAACCCCTTTACAGCAAGTTGGCCTCTCAAGTTAGGTGAGCTAGGTCCAGAAATCTGACTATAATGCTCACTAGGGGTGACATCATCAGACAAGAGTGATGAACTTAGATCTTTCAGGAACATATTGACAATGAAGATAGGGATGTTTATCACAATGAGGATTCCTCTGAAGTCCTGGTGAGGGAGGAGTAAACCATCACATAGAGACTCTGGCCATTTGAACTTGATTCATCAGATTCACAAAACCAACTTAAGTTTGTCAAGGAGACTGCTAGAAGAGCTCGCATTGCCTCCACTTAGATTGTGACGTGATCTTCACCCATAGTGAAGCTTAAAACTGCCATTACAGAGATGGAGGATCGATATTTACTCCTTGGAAAATGAGAATGTAATGAACATCTGCACATTGAACAAGTTTGAATGTTGTTTGACTATAACAATTCCATGGTGAACACCTTTGATAAGAATCTGGATTAGTATAAAGCTCAACTGCAGAATTTACCACATCCAGATCCTATCTCATCTCAAGAAGCTAATCGGTTAGAGACACTGATCCTGGCTACTCAATTGACTGCTGCGCCAACACTTATGATGATAACCAAAATTATTGAAGAGGGACTTTTCTTTCTCGTTGCAAACACTTTTGCAACCTAATCAATTCAAGACTAAATCTAGTTTGATAATCTCATATAGGGGATTAGTCTGCACCCATGTCTGGGAGCAGTTGGGCAAGCAAGGCAAGAGGAGCAGGTGGAAGGCCCGCGGCCTCTAACATTTGAAAACGCCCAGATAATCCAGCAGAATAGAAAAAAATCTAAAAAAACCGGCAGTCACAATAATCCTGGAGATACTTGCGTGGCAAGCATGATGCAACCAGTACATCAACACGCCACATTCCCAGCCACTTTCGTCGATGGAATTTGGAGTCCATGTGTATCTGGACATCCAAAAAATGGCCCTATGGGAAAAATTTTGTTAAGATGTATACAAAATTTTCCTGACCGCGGTGTATATTGCACCTCACTCCATGTCATGCGGTTGGTTGGACCTAGGTTTTGAAAGCAAAATAGCAGCAGACGAGGCTGCAGCGGTGTGCATAGTGGTCAACCTCCCTGAAGGGCAACAGGTCATCGAAACTAAATTTACCAGATGGACAAAATCAAACCAAATTTTCCTCACGTTTGACTTTTTGCCTACTACGGTAAAACGTGACATTTTGGAGCAACACCTGAAAGATGGTCTCGCCATATATGGCGAAATACAATCTTTCAAAATGCAACGTTTCATGCTGATGCCACACCTGTGTACCGGCAAAGCCATTGCAGTTCTGACCCTATCTGAGGAGATCAAGAAGGACCTAACCCAGATCCCGCACTCCACCTTTATTGACATCGCAGGGCATACCACCCACCCATTCCAGGTAACTGTAGACAGCGCGCCCCCCATTTGCACCCACTGTGATGTGTTCGGCCATAAGGCGCATGCGTGCCTCATCAAAGAGGGCGTCACATTCCAAGAGCACCCCTCGGTGGCCATGACCACCAGAGGGGCGCACTACGAACCAACCGCAAGCACCAAGGAGGCTTTCCCGCGGGGAGCACAAGGCTGCTACCTATTGGTAAAGCCCATCTCCCCGCAGGAGCAGAAGAAGGCCAAGCAGGCCTGTAGGCCACTGCCAAGGAAACGGCCAAGGCCAACACCACCATTCCACACTCACAACGCCAGGAGGACATGAAGACCTTCGCGGTGGAAGCAACTTGGGAATCCATCACCCAATCAGATTGGGAGGCCCATGCTGAATGGGCCACTCAATCTGAGGATCCGATGGGAGATTTGATCTCACCCAATCGCTGCACCCAAGCCCCAGTTGAAACCAACTTGGGACCTATCCCAACCGAAAATTTTTTTGCCCCACTTGACAGTGCACTGAACTTATCTGCACCGCAAAAAATTCGTCCGATGTCGGGAAAACAAAAAGCAAAGGCCAAAGCCAATGTGACTCTTTCCACAAAAATTAACAAAAACCCCGATAGCGTTGCTGCTAATACCCATGCTGCTGTGAAAGCCCATGGGGACCTGGAAGAGGCTGGTGGGCCCAGGGGCCCACCCCCTCACACCTAAGGTGCGAAGGGGGAAACCTTCATCCTAGGGACGCTGAATATCGCCGGACTCAAGGCCTCCCCATCCTGGGCTAAGAAACTGAGTTTTTTACAAAACACTTTACCCGTGGATATCCTGGCCATCCAGGAGTCCCACTGTCCATGAGGTTCCAAGGAAGCTTGGAAAACAATGCTCCTACCATCCCTATCCTTCTGGTCAAAGCACTGTAAGGGTGCTAATTTGGAAAAACAATCTTTTCAAATTTACATCTTCAAAAACATTCCTAAGGCTGAGTGCTCGTTGTCACCTTCTCATGGGCCAATGTTGCGCACACAATCGTCAACATTTACGCCCCAAATGGTGCACATGAGCGTCGGGAATTTTTCTCATCAGTCAAATCCCACCTGCTACCCCCTGATTCTTTCCTAGTTGGCGACATGAACTTTTGGCTAACCTCACCAACGGACCAGTGGCCTCCCTCACCCCACGCCTCACAGGGTCATGTAGAACTACGTATTCTAAAGGCCACCTTTGGGTTAAGGGATGCGCTGCTGCGACATGCCCCACTGCTCAAAAACATGATGCATCCCCACATCCATAACGGCCAATTAAGGTCCATGACCTGCATCGACCTTATTCTAGTGCCGCCAAAATTCCAACCCCACATCTCCCACTTCAAAACAATGAAAATGGAATTCTCTGACCACTGACTGGTCTCGATAACATACCACTTACCCGTCACAGTTGCAAAGGCCCCACATTGGTGCAAAATCTGCCCCCCAAGCTTGCGTCACCAGGATTTTCCATGTGGGTGGAAGAGGCAACTTTGGCAAAATCATTTGTTGCACTGTTTTGTGTGGACCCCATTTCCACATGGGCAACTTTCAAAGAAGACACCATCTGCCACTATTGCCATCTCTCCTCCAGATGCTCACGAGCCACATTGGCAGTTATATCGCACACGCTGGTGGAATTGGCCCATTTGGAGTCCAACATTCCAGCCACAGGATATAACCCTGCATGGGGCCGGAAGTGGGTGGAGGCAGCCGCCCACCTCAACGCACTCAAAAGACAACACAAACATTGGGTTTGGGTCCAATACAGGGCCA
Source organism: Massospora cicadina (assembly GCA_022478985.1). Taxonomy (NCBI): domain Eukaryota; kingdom Fungi; phylum Entomophthoromycota; class Entomophthoromycetes; order Entomophthorales; family Entomophthoraceae; genus Massospora; species Massospora cicadina. The sequence goes on along the minus strand of JAKSZP010001421.1, from coordinate 125,246 downwards.
CACGCATCACTAAAGGTGACAAGTGCATCGCATACTTCTTCAAAAAAAATTTTCGCACCACGCCAAAGCGTGGCCTGCACACAGGTGCAAAGATCAAATAAATCCATTGTGGACACACCGGCCAAAGTGGCAATTGAAATGCAAAGATATTACTCCAAGTTATACCGAGCTGAACCAATTCAGCTGGCCGAAATGGCAGAATTTCTCGACCAAACTCATATCCGCACCATTTTCTGATACCCAGAAATAATGAATTTAATTACTCCTAACAAATAATGGACAGCCATTCATGGTGCGCCAAACCAAAAATGCCCAGGCCCAGATGGCATTCCATATGAGTTCTACAAAAATATTTTAAATATATATCCCCATTGCTGCTAGCCTCACTCAACCAAAGCCTGTTGGAAACGTGCCTCCTACCAGAAGGACAAGAGGCCTTTACTGTCACACTCTTCATGAAAGGGGATAGGCTTGACTTATCCAACTGGCGCCCCATTTCTCTAAAAAACACAGACACCAAAATTTTAACAAAAATCATGGCTAACCGTTTGAGGACTGTAGCATCTGCCACCATCTCCCCAGAACAATTCAATTCATCCCCAGAAGGTTGATTTGGGATAACGTGCACTCAGTGGCTAATGTGTGTCAGTCCACAGCCTCTGGGGCACTTGTATTCTTGGACCAACAAAAGGCCGATGATAGAGTAAACTGGGAATACCTTAGGGCCTGCCTCCATCAATTCCGCCTACCCCCCGCTTCATTAACTGGGTGATGCTGCTCACGGAATCTGCAAAAATGGCAGTGCGTGGCCCAGGCTTCCTAATGGAAGTAGTCCGCCCTCAAAGGGGCTTGTGACAAGGGGACCCCCTCAGCCCACTCTTATACAACTTCAGCCTTGACCCACTACTGCGAAATGTGAATGCCCACCTCACTGGGGTCCATGTGCCGGGCCAAACCCCAGTCAAGATGAGGGCATTTGCAGATGATTGCGTAGTAGGGGTGTCTAATAACAAAGATGCACGCGCGCTTGAAGCCCTCATCCAGGAATATTCCCAGGTAAGCAACGCGGCACTGAACGCCTCCAAAACTGAAATCATCCTCCTTGGTTGGTTTCAGAACTGCTGGGCCCCAGCAAGTAGTTCCCAACCCGGCCCATCTGCTCGCCCACATTCACGCCTTACTAACTCAACACATACTGCTCCACTGGTGCTCCCCTTTGTGCCACGTCCTACCATAGGACTGGTACGCCATCTGGGCGTGTGGATTGAGGCAGGCGGATACACGTCAGCAGTAATGGAGTGCTGTATACTGGACAATGTGACGAAGCGAATCGCCTCTCTCAGAGCCCACCCTACTACCCTCACTGGCAGGGTTGTTCTAGCCAACTCTATGCTCCTATCCAAAGTCTGGTTCGGAGCCCACGCCATCCCCTTCTCCCCAAGCTTCTTCAAATCCCTGTATGCTTTGCTCTAAGGATGGCTTTGGTCGGGCCACCCTCCACCAGTATGGCTAGAGGTCATGTTTGGCCCTCATCATCATGGTGGCATGGGCCTGCTTGACTTCAAAGCCCATGCCGCCAATATCCTGGGCACCTGGATCGCGGCCGTCACTGCTCCTACACTCCCATCCCAACACTGGTCCTGCGCGGCCCGCTTCAACTTCTCCTGAGCCTTGGGCCTCAATAATCCATCAAACCCCCACTCCCTGATGAAGTACCTCGCATCACACACATCGGCCACAGGTCCTCACGGGACTAAAACCCACTACAAACGAATCCTACTCTCCATGCGAAGCCCAGAGTGGAGAATTTGTACTATTGGACATACAACCTGAAGAGGCCGCCCCTCTCCTCAGTTCACACAAGAGGTACAGGGGCTACCATCCATGATGGCGTGATCCCCAATCGACCCCAAGTCCTATCCAGGGTGGACTACCTGGACATGATGGACATCCCTTATTCCACTGAGACCCAAAAGACTATCTGGAAATACGCATACCATCCTCTGTTGCAGCCTCAAGTCCGCTCCCATGTGTGGCGCTGCCTGAGGCGGGTGTATCGTAAAGCTGAGCGCTCTAACGCTTTACACTCATCCTGTGTCGTGTGTGGCCAGTATGGAACGCTGTTCCACCGCCTGGAGAAGTGCCCCACCTCTAAAGTGATATGGCGCGAAGTCCAACGTCTGCTAGGCCAAGATCAAACGCATCCCTTCAGTCTGTCAAGAGATATGTTTGCTTCATCAATGGCCTCCCCCTCCCACCCTCCTTCCGTGCTCTGGTGGTTGCAATCGCCATGTGGACTATCCACACGATTGTCTTGGATGCCATCGCTGGATCTATCTCCACCCTCCCTGAAGCTGTCCACAGATTCTGGTCTCATTTGGTGGACCACTTTCAAGCGTGGATGTTTGGATATCTCCCACCGCGTCGCTGACAGCTGGTCTCCTCCTGGTTCCCAGTCTGGTTTATCAAATCAGACCCCTTCCTCCACACGTGCTCAATAGTGGCTACGGCCCCTACACACGTTCCCTCCCCTCCCCATAAGTGGCGTTCCCGCTGGCAACAAGAGATAGCATCGCTTCTCTGGGGTGCCTCCCCTGGTACTATGTTTTGTCTCGTCTGAGTCATATTCAAAAGTGTCCGTCCCATGGTCGGCCTTCCCCACAATAAATTAAATTAAATTAAAAATTATTGAAGAGGACCCATACTTCAAGCCCTACTTCTATAATGTATACATATGGAGAGGGAATCATTGCAGGCTTACTACAGATATATGAAACATTATAGATGGCGTGAGTGATTGCCAGAAGGCACGCCACGTACAAGGATGCATTTTTTCTTAGGCAGACCTTGTTCTCAGCACAAGTTTATGACACAACATAAAATGGTATGAAGTAAGGAACATTCTCTTGTCAGAGTTTGGGAGTGACCAGGACGTCCATACCAAGAAACAAGACTTCTTTACTCATAATATGGGAAATAATGATTCAGTCAATAATTTACACAGTGTGTTATTACTTGAAGGCACACCAATTATCTACAACAGGAATTTTGATTCTACCAAATGCAAGAATGTTTCTACTGAGTTTTTTTGAGATGCATCTCTCTTTTAAAAAGTACAAGACCTTAGCTATCAATGATTTAATGTCACTAAAAGCCATCAAATAAGTTTTACTTAACGTCCAAAGAACCAATAAAAATGGAACACAAGACATCAGGACTGCCCCAACAAGCAAGTAAGGTTTTATGTCATTTATGAAAAGAGCGAGAAACCTAGAGATATTAAGCAAAAATTTGTGGAATGATAGCCTAGAATTTAATTTACCTGAAACAATTGTCATAAGCCTGGACACCTTTTTTGCTCTCTTCACAATGAACGCTACCAAAAATTTATGTACTCCTTACTGAAGATGCCCTCAATGCAGTTAGTTGGATGTATCTACATATCAAAGGCGAAGAAAATCATAAAGATGAGGATGTAGTTAGTGTATAATACCACCTGTTAAGGAAACTATCATTTTGGCTGTACTGCTTGACTATTAGTAAATGGAATTATATGGATCAGATTGAACATTGACTTCATAGAACAGGCCACTCAGCCTAATGGATTATCACCACTGTTTATTAACGAGAGAAAAATTGTGATGTCTACCTTCAAGAACATAGAACCAGATACTGAGGATATTACTAAAGATACATCACCAGGATAAGCTCAGAAGAAGTTTGAGAATCAGCTCCTAATGTTTTAAAAACTGTAAACCTGCTTGGGAAAACCGTCACAAATATCAAAGTGAAGGTTCAGAGGGAAGAGCCGTGGCGGCTCACCCTTTTGGGTTGGGCACCACTAGTGCTTAAAAAAAGAAGATTCATATGGGTTTGCGTCTTGGCTGTAATGGATACCAAAGACCTTGTCAATATAATAAACTTCAAGTTGATGAAGAAGCTGGAGCTTATGTCAAACATTGAATACGTTGTCAAATACTGAGCAGCTGGACCAGATGTCACGTGCGCCTTAGGAGCATATTCAGCGTTGCCGCTACATCTTAGTTATGGTTTTAATGACTCCAGAAGTTGTTCTGGAAAACGACCATTATGACTTCTTAATCAGCGGCCAGTTCCTACTTAAGTTTGGTGCTAAGACTGACTTCACTGCCAGTAACGTAAACATACTCAACTTTCAACTGACGAGGTGTTAAAGGATGAATATGCCAAGCAGCAAAAGAAGAGGACCTTCATGGAGGAAACTGATCAGTCAAATATACCTGATACACAACACCCTTAAGAAGAAGGGCGTAAAACAACAAGCTGACATGGTTAACGTCGAGGAAGGCCTGTCACTGAGCGCAGGTGAGGCCATGGAGATTAGAGTTGAATACATCAATGAATCCTTCCCTTGGGTTGGGACCATCTAGTACTAAAAAAAGAGATTAGACCTGAATAACAACTGGATGTTATCTACAATCAATATTTAGGTTCCCAAACTCAATACTTGAAGCTTACAGTACCATCTGAATCAGTGAACTGGAGTCAAGAGTAAGGATTAGCTTTTTTGATTTCAAATTATCAGGAGAATATTTGTTATAATGAGTAACATAAACTATATAGCCTATCTATGTCTAAAATGGGCAAGTTGCTGTCCAAGAAATATGTCAATTTGTGAACCATTAAATTAAAACATGAGGGTGGTTATTTTGGTAAACTAAGAGTTAGTATGTAACCAATAAGGAGCAGAAGGAGTTGGTTGTGCTCCTGGATGAGTTCAACGATATACTTATTATTGGACCAAATGACTATGGATTGTGCAAAGGAGAGATGCGCAGGATGGACAAAAGATCAACCATCCCATTCAATTCTAAGTTTTACCACAATTTAAAAGCCAAAGATGAAGTTATTGCTAAAGAGTCGAATCAACACTCAGAAGCAAGCTTAATCATATCATCAAAGAGACTGTTGGCTTTGCCACTGCTCCTAGTGCGCAAGAAGGATGGAACACAACGCGCAGTTATGGACTACAGCAAGTTAAATGACGTTACCAAGAAGAATTTGTACCCACTCCCTTAGATAGACGACGCAATTAAACACTTTGGAGGATCAAAGTACTTTATTGGTAATGGACTTGACCAGTGGCTATTGGAAGATGTATTTCTCGCCTGAAGACCAGAAATACGCCCTGATCAGCATTCAGAGATTGTTAAAACATATGGGTATGCTGCAGTGGCTGTGAAAAGCCCCTGCTACCTTAGAAAGAGCTATGGATAATCTTTCAGGATCTCAATTCTCAAGTGCTCATCTACATGGATGACATAACAGTATTCATTCATGTGTTTTAAGAGCACCACCAACATATGCAAGTTTTAATACCTTGACTAAAATAGACAAACCTGAACTCAAATGGAGCAAGTATACCTTTTAAATTTTAAATTTATTGCGGGGAAGGCCTACCATGGGATGGACACTTCCGAATATGACTCAGGACAGATAAACTTAGTACTGGGGGAGGCACCCCAGAGAAGTGATGCTATCTATTGTTGCCCGCGAGAACGCCACTTACGGGGAGGGGGATGGAACGTGTGAATGGGCCGTAGTCACTATTGAGCATGTGTGGAGGAAGGGGTCTGATTTTATGAACCAGACTGGGAGCCAAGAGGAGACCATCTGTTGGCGACGCGGTGGGAGGTATCCAAACATCCACGCTTGAAAGTGGTCCACAAAATGAGACGGGAATCTGTGGACAGTTTCTGGGAGGGTGGGGGTGGAGCCTGCGATGGCATCTAAGACAATCGTGTGGATGGTCCACATGGCTATTGCAACCACCAGAGCACGGAGGGAGGGTGGAAGAAGGGAGGCCATTGATAGAGCAAACATATCTCTTGACAGACTGAAGGGATGCGTTTGATCCTGGCCCAGCAGACGTTGAGCTTCGCGCCATATCACTTTAGAGGTGGGGCACTTCTCCAGGCGGTGGAACAGCATTCCATACTGGCCGCACATGACACAGGATGAGTGTAAAGCATTAGAGCGCTCAGCTGTATGATACACCCGCCTCAGGCAGCGCCACACATGGGAGTGGACTTGAGGCTGCAACAGAGGGTGATGTACATATTTCCAGATTGTTTTTTGGGTCTCAATGGAATAAGGGATGTCCATAATATCCAGGTAGTCCACCATGGATAGGACATGGGGCCGAATGGGGGATCACGCCATCATGGATGGGTAGCCCCTGTACCTCTTGTGTGAACTGAGGAGAGGGGCGGCCTCTTTGGGTTGTATGTCCACTAATACAAATTCTCCACTCTGCGCCCCGCATGGAGAGTAGGATTCGTTTGTAGTGGGTTTTAGTCCCGTGAGGACCTGTGGCCGATGTGTGTGATGCGAGGTATTTCATCAGGGAGTGGGGTTTCGATGGATTGTTGAGGCCCAAGGCTCAGGAGAAGTTGGAGCGAGATGCGCGGGACCAGTGTTGGGATGGGAGTGTAGGAGCGGTGACGGCCACGATCCAGGTGCCCAGGATCTTGGCAGCATGGGCTTTGAAGTCAAGCAGGCCCATGCCACCATGATGATGAGGGCCAAACATGACCTCTAGCCATACTGGTGGAGGGCGGCCTGACCAAAGCCATCCTTGCAGCAAGGCATATAAGGATTTGAAGAAGCTTGGGGAGAAGGGGATGGCGTGGGCTCCGAACCAGACTTAAGATAGGAGCATAGAGCTGGCTAAAACAACCCTGCCAGTGAGGGTAGTAGGGTGGGCTCTGAGAGAGGCGATTCGCTTCGTCACGTTGTCCAGTATACAACACTCCATTACTGCTGACGTGTATCCGCCTGCCTCCATCCACACGCCCAGATGGCGTACCAGTCCTATGGTAGGACGTGGCACAAAGGGGAGCACCAGTGTAGCAGTATGTGTTGAGTTATTAAGGCGTGGATGTGGGCGAGCAGATGGGCCAGGTTGGGAACTAATTGCTGGGGCCCAGCAGTTCTGAAACCGACCAAGGAGGATGATTTCGGTTTTGGAGGCGTTCAGTGCCGCGTTGCTTACCCGGGAATACTCCTGGATGAGAGCTTCAAGCGCGCGTGCATCTTGATTATTAGACACCCCAACAACACAATCATCTGCGAATGCCAATATCTTGACTGGGGCTTGGCCTGGCACATGGACCTCAGTGAGTTGGGCATTCACATTTTGCAGTAGTGGGTCAAGGCTGAAGTTGTATAAGAGTGGGCTGAGGGGGTCCCCTTGTCGCAAGCCCCTTTGAGGGCGGACTACTTCCGTTAGGAAGCCAGGGCCACGCACTGCCATTGTTGCAGATTCCGTGAGCAGCATCACCCAGTTGATGAAGCGAGGGGGTAGGCGGAATTGATGGAGGCAGGCCCTTAGGTATTCCCAGTTTACTCTATCATAGGCCTTTTGTTGGTCTAAGAATACAAGTGCCCCAGAGGCTGTGGACTGACATACATTAGCCACAGAGTGCACATTATCCCAAATTGACCTTCTGGGGATGAAATTGAATTGTTCTGGGGAGATGGTGGCAGATGCTACGGTCCCTAAATGGTTAGCCATAATTTTTGTTAAGATTTTGGTGTCTGTGTTTTTTAGAGAAATGGGGCGCCAGTTGGCTAAGTCAAGCTTATCCCCTTTCTTGAAGAGTGTGACAGTAAAGGACTCGTGTCCTCCTGGTAGGAAACGCGTTTCCAACAGGCTTTGGTTAAGTGAGGCAAGCAGAAGTGGGGATATCTATTTGAGATATATTTTGTAGAACTCATATGGAATGCCATCTGGGCCTGGGCATTTTTGGTTTGGCGCACCACAAATGGCTGTCCATAATTCATTTGGAGTAATTAAATTCATTATTTCCGGGTTTTTTAAATGGTGCAGATATGAGCTCAGTCGCGAAATTCTGCCACTTTGGCCAGCTGAATTGGCTCAGCTCGGTACAACTCAGAGTAATATTTTTGCATTTTGATTGCCACTTCAGCCAGTGTATCCGCAATAGAATTATCCGATCTTCACATCTGTGTGCAGGCCACGCTCTGGCATGGTGCAAAAATTTTTTAAAGAAATATACGGTGCACTTGTCACCTTTTATGATGCATGTGGCCCTGTATTGAACATAAACCCGATGTTTGTGTTGCCTTTCAAGTGCGTTGAGGTGGGCAGCTGCCTCCGCCCACTTCTGGCCCCATGCAGGGCTGTATCCTGTAGCTGGAATGTTGGACTCCAAGTGTGCCAATTCTGCCAGAGCGCGCGAGATAACCACCGATGTGGCTCATGAGCGTCTGGAGGAGAGATGTTGAGAGTGGCGGATGGTGTCCTTTTTGAAAGTTGCCCATGTGGAAATGGGGTTCACGCAAAATAGTGCAACAAACTTTAAGCCAAAGTTGCCTCTTCCACCCATGTGGAAAATCCTGGCGATGCAAGCTCGGGGGGGCGGATTTTGCACCCTTGTGGGGCCTTAGCAACTGTGACAGGTAGGTGGTAGGTCATCGACCAGTTGCAGGTCAGAGAATTCCATTTTCGTTGTTTTGAAGTGGGAGATGTGGGGTTGGAATTTTGCCGGCGTTAGAATAAGGTCAATGTGGGAAATAGACCTTAATTAACCGTTGTGGATGTGGGGATGCATCATGTATTTGAGCAGCGGGGCATATCGTGGCTGCGCATCCCTTAACCCAAGGGTGGCCTTTAGAATACGTAGTTCTACGTGACCCTGTGGGGCGTGGGGTGAGGGAGGCCACTGGTCCGTTGGTGAGGTTAGCCAAAAGTTCATGTCGCCAACTAGGAAAGAATCAGGGGGTAGTGGGAGGGATTTGACTGACGAGAAAAATTCCTGACGCTCATGTGCACCGTTTGGGGCATAGATGTTGATGATTGCATGCGCTACGTCAGCCCACAAGAAGGCGACAATGAGCACTCAGCCATTTAGGAATGTTTCTGAGGATACAAATTTGAAAAAATTATTTTTCTGAATTAGCACCCCATAGTGCTTCAACCAAAAGGATAGGGATGAGAGGAGCATTGTTTTCCAAGTTTCCTCAGAACCTCATGGACAGTGGGACTCCTGGATGGCCAGGATATACACGGGTAAATTGTGTTGTAAAAAACTCAGTTTCCTTGCCTTGGACGGGGAGGCCTTGAGTCCAGTAGTATTCAATGTCCCTAAAGTGAAGGCTTCCCCCATCGCACCTTAGGTGTGAGGGGGTGGGCCCCTGGGCCCACCAGCCTCTTCTAAGTCCTCACGGGCTTTCACAGCAGCGCGGGTGTTAGCAGCAATGCTATCAGAGTTTTTGTTGATTTTTGCAGAAAGAGTCGCGTTGGCTTTGCCTTTGCTTTTTGTTTTCTCGACGTCAGACAAATTTTTTGTGGTGCGGATGAGTTTGGTGCACCATTGAGCAGGTCAAAAAAATTTTCAGTTGGGATAGGTCCCAAGTCAGTTTTGACCGGAGCTTGGGTGCAACAATTGGGTGAGATCGAGTCTCCCATCGGATCCTCAGATTGAGTGGCCCGCTTGGCATGAGCTTCCCAATCTGATTGGTTGATGAATTCCCAAGTTGCTTCTGCCACGAAGGTTTCTATGTCCTCCTGGCATTGTGAGTGTGGGATAGTGGTGGTGGCCTTGGCCGTTTCCTTGGCTGCAGCCCTACAGGCCTGCTTGGCCTTCTTCCGTTCTTGTGGGGAGATAGGCTTTACCAATAGGTATCAGCCTTATGCTCCCCACGGGAAAGCCTCCTTGGTGCTTGCGGTTGGTTCGTAGTGCGCCTCTCCATTGGCCATGGCCGCTGAGGGGTGCTCTTGGAATGTGACGCCCTCCTTGATGGGGCACGCGTGCGCCTTATGGCTGAACACATCACAGTGGGTGCAAATGGGGGGCGCGCTGTCCACAGTCACCCAGAATGGATGGGTGTTTTGCCCTGCAATATCAATAAAAGTGGAGTGTGGGATCTGGGTTAGGTCCTTTGCAATCTTCTCAGTTGGGGTCAGAACTGCGATGGCTTTGCCGGTGCACAGGTGTGGCATCAGCGTGAAGCGTTGCATTTTGAAAGATTGTATTTCGCCATATATGGCGAGACCATCTTTCAGGTGTTGTTTCAAAATGTCACGTTTTACCGTAGTAGGCAAAAAGTCAAACGTGAGGAAAATTTGGTTTAATTTTGTCCATCTGGTGCGTTTATTTTGATGACCCATTGCCCTTCGGGGAGGTCAACCACTATGCGCACTGCTGCAGCCTTGTCTGCTGCTTTTTTGCTTTCAAAACCTAGGTCCAGCCAACCGCGTGACGTGGAGTGAGGTGCAACGTACACCGTGGTCAGGAAAATTTTGTGTACATCTTCACAAAATTTTTCCCATAAGGCCGTTTTTTGGATGTCCAGATACACGCATACTCCGAATTCCACCAATGAAAGTGGTTGGGAGTGTGGCGTGTTGATGTACTGGTTGCATCGTGCTTGCCATGCGAGTATCTCCGGGGAAATCGTGACTGCCAGTTTTTTAAGATTTTTGTCTATTCTGCCGGATTCTCCAGGGCATTTTTGAACGTTGGAGGCCGCGGGCCTTCCACCTGCTCCTCTTGCCTTGCTTGCCCAACTGCTCCCAGACATGGGCGCAGACTAATCCCCTCTATGAGATTATCAAACTAGATTTAGTCTTGAATTGAATAGGTTGCAAAAGTGTTTGCAACGAGAAAGAAAAGTAGCAAGTATACCTTTTAGAAAAGGCAGATAAAGTCCCTAGGATAAGAGATCATCCTGAAAGGAATTAATACTCAGGAAGGAAAGATCAAAGCCATAGTAGCAAAGGAACAGCTTTAAAGTATGCGCAACCTCCAAGTATTCCTCAGGATAATGGATACTATTAGCATTTTATCCCCCATTTTAAGGACTTGTCTGCTCCACTTACCTACCTGTTGACTAAGGAAACAAAGTTTAATTGGTTTCTGGAACAAGAGAAGACCTTTGTAGAATTAAAAGCCAGATTGTTAGAGGCAACAGATTTAACTTGCCAATATTTCAACAAGACATTTTACTTGTACGCCAATGAGAATGACATTGGACTCAGAGCAACTCTCGCTAAATAGGATGAAGAAATGATACACCACCCTATTAAGTAACTCCAAGAACTTTATAGAGCAGAGAAGAACAACACTTTCATGGAAAGAAAGTGCTTGGCAATGATAAAAACAGTGAAGCGTTTCAACCATATTTATATGTATTATCTTCAAATCATTGATCTATCATACCTTGCACTACTGGATGAGCAACATGAATGATCCAGACAGACTCTTTGCCCTATGGTTCGACAACTCTAAGGGTATGATTTTGAGACTATACAAAGATCAGGTAGAAATCACCTTAACGCCAATGGATTGTTGCAATCACCAGCTTTCCACCTTTAAGCACATGTGAGTGATCTCCACAGCCTGATTGGGTTACCAGAGGAGGAATGGCAAGACAAAACTGATTAAGTGAAGAAAGTCCGAGAAGATGTTCCAAAGTTACTCAGCATATAAAGATGGAAATCTTAAAAAGAAGATCAAGGACAACTAGTACATGTATATCCAATCTGACGATATAATGGAACTGCTTATGAGAGCATACAAGCATTTTGGTCATGGACAAATCCAGAAGTCAATGGCATACTTAATAAACTGATTCATTGGGAGTTAATGTAAGATCAAGTAAATTAGGCCTTGGAACACTGTGTACCATGAGCGAGCTTCCAACCTCTCGAGAAGTGCTTTGATTCCAGATGATTCAATTACAGCATCATTCTACAACGTATCCCTTGACATGATAGGACAGTTGCCTACCACTTCGAGTGAATCTAAGTTTATCATCATAGCTATTGACCATTTCAACAAATGGGTTAAAGCATTAGCAGTTAAGATGTGTACTGCAGGATCAATTCTAAGAATCCTGTACAACCAAGTGATAGCGAGGCACGGATACCCTCAGGTTCTGCTATCAGACAATAGGAAAAACTTTATCCCATATGTCATGAAGAAACTTAGGGATATAGTCGGAGTGATACAGCAGTTCATCACTCCCTATACTCTATCCTCCAATGAAAGCGTGGAATGAAAAACGGAACTCTTGGAGGAATATTGAAGTAGATGGCACTGAACTAAAAGTTGATTTGGGCTAATTGCTGCCATTCGCGTTTTTAGAATATAGTTTTGGCCATCACTGGATTATTAGCATTTCTCCATTTACTGCCCTGTATGAAGGAGAAGAAGTATTACCTACCTTGCTGGCACCATTCACAACTGCAGATTGCAACATTTTACCACCTGGGAGTTACCAGTAGGAGTTAAACAAAAAATTGATTAGGACTCAACTAGAAGCGTTTATTAACATTGAAGCAACTATCCTCAAGTTTCAACACGAGAATCAGAGATGGACTAAGTTACTTGAATGGAGCCAAATATTAACAAGAGATGATGAAACCAATATTGTGTTTAACAGGAAAGCATGCCTGGCATCTTAGTTCCTTCCCATGGTCTCATCTTAATAGTGGAAGTGTTGTGTAGACCCCACAATCAAACAGGAGCGTAATTTCTCGCCATTTAGAGGGAAGCCTACTAGTAAATCTACAACCCCACAATTTAGATAATCAAGTTTGAGTTTCAGATATAAGGAATCAGCCCCTTCTTATATAAATGAGGACGCCCTAAAAGATTTTCAAGTCAGTCAGGATGATATTGTGCAAAATTATTTTATACCAAAACTTTTCTTTCTCGTTGCAAACACTTTTGCAACCCATTCAATTCAAGACTAAATCTAGTTTGATAATCTCATAGAGGGGATTAGTCTGCGCCCATGTCTGGGAGCAGTTGGGCAAGCAAGGCAAGAGGAGCAGGCAGAAGGCCCACGGCCTCTAACATTCAAAAACGCCCCAGAGAATCCGGCGGAATAGAAAAAAATCTAAAAAACTGGCGGTCACAATTTCCCTGGAGATACTCGCGTGGCAAGCACGATGCAACCAGTACATCAATACGCCATATTCCCAGCCACTTTCATCGGTGGAATTTGGAGTCCGTGTGTATCTGGACATCCAAAAAACGGCCCTATGGGAAAAATTTTGTGAAGATGTACACAAAATTTTCCCAACCGCGTGTACGTTGCACCTCACTCCATGTCGCGCGGTTGGCTGGACCTAGGTTTTGAAAGCAAAAATAGCAGCAGATGAGGCTGCAGTGGTGCGCATAGTGGTCGACCTCCCAGAAGGGCAACGGGTCGTCAAAACTAAATGCACCAGATGGACAAAATCAAAACAAATTAATCTCACGTTTGACTTTTTGCCTACTACGGTAAAACGTGACATTTTGGAGCAACACCTGAAAGATGGTCTCGCCATATACAGCGAAATACAATCTTTCAAAATGCAACGTTTCATACTGATGCCACACCTGTGCACCGGCAAAGCCATTGCAGTTCTGACCCCAACTGAGGAGATCATGAAGGACCTAACCCAGATCCCGCACTCCACCTTTATTGACATCACAGGGCACACCACCCACCCATTCCGGGTAACCGTGGACAGCGCACCCCCCATTTGCACCCACTGTGATGCGTTCGGCCATAAGGCACATGCGTGCCCCATTAAAGAGGGTGTTACATTCCAAGAGCACCCCTCGGCGGCCATGGCCAGTGGAGAGGCGCACTACAAACCAACCGCAAGCACCTAAGAGGCTTTCCTGTGGGGAGCACAAGGCTGCTACCTATTGGTAAAGCCCATCTCCCCACAGGAGTGGAAGAAGGCCAAGCAGGCCCGTAGGACTGCGGCCAAGGAAGCAGCCAAGGTCGCCACCACCATCTTACACTCACAACGCCAGGAGGACAAGGAGACCTTTGCGGCGGAAGCAACTCAGGAATTCATCACCCAATCAGATTGGGAGGCCCAAGCTGAATGGGCCACTCAATCCGAGGATCCGATGGGAGATTTGATCTCACCCAATCGCTGCACCCAAGCCCCGGTTGAAACTGACTTGGGACCTATCCCAACTGAAAAAAAAATTTTTTGCCCACTCGACGGTGCACCGAACTTATCCGCACCACAAAAAATTTGTCTGACGTCAGGAAAACAAAAAGCGAAGGCCAAAGCCAATGCAACTTTTTCCACAAAAATTAACAAAAACCCTGATAGCGTTGCTGCTAATACCCGCGCTGCTGTGAAAGCCCGTGGGGACCTGGAAGAGGCTGGTGGGCCAGGGGGCCCACCCCTTGCACCTAAGGTGCGATGGGGGAAACCTTCACTCTAGGGATGCTGAATATCGCCAGACTCAAGGCCTCCCCGTCCCGGGCTAGGAAACTGAGTTTTTTACAAAATAATTTACCCGTGGATATCCTGGCCATCCAGGAAACCCACTGTCCACGAGGTTCCAAGGATGCTTGGAAAACAATGCTCCTACCATCCCTATCCTTTTGGTCAAAGCACTGTGGGGTGCCAATTCAGAATAACGATTTTTTCAAATTTGCATCTTCAGAAACATTCCTAAATGACTGAGTGCTCATTGTCACCTTCTCATGGGCCGATGTTGCACACACAATTGTCAACATTTATGCCCCAAACGGTGCACAAGAGCGTCAGGAATTTTCCTCGTCGGTCAAATCCCTCCCGCTACCCCCCAATTCTTTCCTAATTGGTGACATGAACTGTTGGCTAACCTCACCAACAGACCGGTGGCCGCCCTCACCCCACGCCCCACAGGGTCACGTAGAACTACACGTTCTAAAAGCCACTCTTGGGTTAATGGATGCGCTGCTGTGACATGCCCCACTGCTCAAAAACATGACGCGTCCCCACATCCACAACGGCCAATTAAGGTCCATGACCCGCATTGACCTTATTCTAGTGCCGGCGAAATTCCAACCCCACATCTCCCACTTCAAAACAACGAAAATGGAATTTTCTGACCACCGATGGTCTCGATAACATACCACTTACCTGTCACAGTTGCAAAGGCCCCACATTGGTGCAAAATCTGCCCCCCCAAGCTTGCATCACCAGGATTTTCCACATGGGTGGAAGAGGCAACTTTGGCAAAAAAGTTTGTTGCACCATTTTGCGTGAACCCCATTTCCACATGGGCAACTTTCAAAAAAGACACCATCCGCCACTATCACCATCTCTCATCCAGATGTTCATGAGCCACATCGGCAGTTATATCGTGCGCGCTGGCGGAATTGGCCCACTTGGAGTCCAACATTCCAGCCGCAGGATATAGCCCTGCATGGGGCCAGAAGTGGGCAGAGGCAGCAGCCCACCTCAACGCACTTGAAAGGCAACACAAACATTGGGTTTGTGTCCAATACAGGGCCACACGCATCACTAAAGGTGACAAGTGCACCGCATACTTCTTCAAAAAAATTTTTGAACCACGCCAGAGCATCGCCTGCACACAGGTGCGAAGATCGGATAATTCTATTGTGGACACACCGGCCGAAGTGGCAATCAAAATGCAAAGATATTACTCCGAGTTATACCGAGCTGAACCAATTCAGCCAGCCAAAATGGCGGAATTTCTCGACAGAGCTCATATCTGCACCATTTTCTGATACCCGGAAATAATGAATTTAATTACTCCGTACAAATTATGGACTACCATTCGCAGTGCACCAAACCAAAAATGCCCAGGCCCAGATGGCATTCCATATGAGTTCTACAAAAAATATTTTAAATACATATCCCCATTGCTGCTAGCCTCACTCAACCAAAGCCTGTTGGAAACGCGCCTCCTACCAGGAGGACATGAGGCTTTTACAGTCACAATCTTCAAGAAAGGGGATAGGCTAGACTTAGCCAACTGGTGCCCCATTTCTCTAACAAACACAGACACCAAAATTTTAACAAAAATCATGGCTAACCATTTAGGGACTGTAGCATCTGCCACCATCTCTCCAGAACAATTCAGTTTCATCCCCAGAAGGTTGATTTGGGATAACGTGCACTCTGTGGCTAATGTGTGTCAGTCCACAGCCTCTGGGGCACTTGTATTCTTGGACCAACAAAAGGCCTATGATAGAGTAAACTGGGAATACCTTAGGGCCTGCCTCCAACAATTCCGCCTACCTCCCCGCTTCATTAACTGGGTGATGCTGCTCATGGAATCTGCAACAATGGCTGTGCACAGCCCAGGTTTCCTAATGGAAGTAGTCCATCCTCAAAGGGCCTGCGACAAGGGGACCCCCTGAGCCCACTCTTATACAACTTCAGCCTTGACCCACTACTGCGAAATGTGAATGCCCACCTCACTGGGGTCCATGTGCCAGGCCAAACCCCAGTCAAGATGATGGCATTTGCAGATGATTGCGTGGTGGGGGTGTCTAATAATAAAGATGCACGCACGCTTGAAGCCCTCATCCAGGAATATTCCCGGGTAAGCAACGCGGCACTGAACACCTCCAAAACTGAAATCATCCTCCTTGGTCAGTTTCAGAACTGCTGGGCCCCAGCAAGTAGTTCCCAACCCAGCCCAGCTGCTCGCCCAAGTCCACGCCTTACTAACTCAAACACACCGCTCCACTGGTGCTCCCCTTTGTGCTGCAACCTACCATAGGACCGGTACGCCATCTGGGCGTGTGGTTGGAGGCAGGAGGATACGCGTCAGCAGTAATGGAGGGCCATATACTAGACAACGTGACGAAGCGAATCGCCTCTCTCAGAGCCCACCCTACTACCCTCACTGGCAGGGTTGTTCTTGCCAACTCTATGCTCCTATCCAAAGTCTGGTTTGGAGCCCACGCCATCCCCTTCTCCCCAAGTTTCTTCAAATCCCTGTATGCTTTGCTACAAGGTTGGCTTTGGTCAGGCCGCCCTCCACCAGTACGGCTAGAGGTCATGTTTGGCCCTCATCATCATGGTGGCATGGGCCTACTTGACTTCAAAGCCCATGCCGCCAAGATCCTAGGCACCTGGATTGCGGCTGTCACTGCTCCTACACTCCCATCCCAACAAAGGTTCCGCGCGGCCCGCTCCAACTTCTCCCGAGCCTTGGCCTCAAAAATCCATCAAACCCCCACTCCCTGATGAAATACCTCGCATCACACACATCGGCCACAGGTCCTCACGGGACCAAAACCCACTACAAACGAATCCTACTCTCCATGCAAAGCGCAGAGTGGAGAATTCGTATTAGTGGACATACAACCCGAAGAGGCCGCCCCTCTCCTCAGTTCACACAAGAGGTACAGGGGCTACCCATCCATGATGGCGTGATCCCCATTCGACCCCAAGTCCTATCCAGGGTGGACTACCTGGACATGATGGACATCCCTTATTCCACTGAGACCCAAAAGACTATCTGGAAATACGCACACCATCCTCTGTTGCAGCCTCAAGTCCATTCCCATGTGTGGCGCTGCCTGAAGCGGGTGTATCGTACAGCTGAGCGCTCTAATGCTTTACACATATCTTGTGTCGTGTGTGGCCAGTATGGAACGCTGTTTCACCGCCTGGAGAAGTGCCCCACCTCTAAAGTAATATGGCGCGAAGTCCAACGTCTGCTAGGCCAGGATCAAACACATCCCTTCAGTCTGTCAAGAGATATGTTTGCTTCATCAATGGCCTCCCCCTCCCACCCTCCCTTCATGCTCTGGTGGTTGCAATCGCCATGTGGACTATCCACACGATTGTCTTGGATGCCATCGCCGGATCCATCCCCACCCTCCCTGAAGCTGTCCACAGATTCCGGTCTCATTTGGTGGATCACTTTCAAGCGTGGATGTTTGGATATCTCCCACCACGTCGCCGGCAGCTGGTCTCCTCCTGGTTCCCAGTCTGGTTCATCAAATCAGACCCCTTCCTCCACACATGCTCAATAGTGGCTACGGCCCCTTCACACGTTCCCTCCCCTCCTCATAAGTGGCGTTCCCGCTGGCAACAAGAGATAGCATCGCTTCTCTGGGGTGTCTCACCTGGTACTGAGTTTTGTCTCGTCTGAGTCATATTCAGAAGTGTCCGTCCCATGGTCGGCCTTCCCCGCAATAAATTTAAAATTTAAAATTATTTTATACCTACAGACTGAGGAGATTCAGTTTATGAATATTATGCCGCTGACGCAGCTGACAAAATAAAAATTTGAACCCCATTAATACCTTTTAGAGTCTAAAATAATTTACAATCAGCTGATGACAAAGTAATGAAGGAGCTGAACTATCCCATCAGAAGTGATTAAAACTTCCATAATTATACCTGAAAATGAAGTTAGACAATTCTAAGAGTTGACCAAATCTCTGAAGCGAGGTGCATCAAAGTAGCGCCATCAATTGAATCATGAGAAAATCATCATATTAGCAAATTGGGTAACAGAGTAATTACAATAAGAGGTGCTGCACTTTAGACCCAGAAGCGGGTATTCAGTAAGGTTCCACCAAACTTCCTGGTGCAGAGATTTCAAATGAGATGGAGCACACATCATGAAGCATAGAACCCAATAGAAGCCGCCCCCAAGGTGAAGATCAATAAGAGACATACCAGGGGTTTGCGAAGCCCCTACAATATTGCCAAACCTCACTATCATTTACTTTCAATTTACATACATTTTTAAATCTTGATTTCATGTCTGAAGTAGAAAATTACTTTGATTTTACTTTGATAAAGTGTCCATTACCACAAAATATAAGTTTATATTTGTTTTCAACTTACTTTTGTAATTGAGTGAAGAGATCATTGAACCAATCTGGGAGATAAAGTACTGAGCAGAAGATACAGTAACTAGTCTGGACCTGCTCAGAAATACATTCGTTTAAGAGAATATCATGGGTTATTGAGAACGCCAACAAGAGGTTGTTTAAAGTTAAAGTTAAGTCTTATGTTAGGCTAATGTATCAAAGTACATATAAATGTGTTAATAAGGATACTGTCCACAGGGTGATAAAAGTTTTATAATGAGCTAGTGATACTATATCAGGTAGCAATATAAGAAAATTTCCACAGTGAGGATAAACATTCCCTTAAGAAGGTTGGCTGGTGACTAATCTGTGTGGAATAGACCCCATCAACAGAAAGTCAATTTTCAAGTTAAGCGATTTAGAGCCAATATTCAGACTACCTCTATGCCTGAAGATTCGGAATTGCCAAGCTGTGTACATTTAAGTCATTCTCTTGCTGGAAAATACCCAAAAAGTAAGAACATCTGTGCTAAGGATGTTTTCATTTTAGCAAGTATCAAAAATTAGAAGTAATTTCTTCCATCAAGGTAGGTAGTAGGTTCCTCTGGTCTCTTACTTGAAAATGTCATTCAAAAAGATCAAAATCTTCTACTGTAGGTTATTCTGGAAAGGTTAGGATGGTTGAGTTGATCCGCTGCTCTTATTGCTGGAAGGTTTATCCAGTTGATGTGGCGCGTATTACCTATGCTTGCTTAACATGTAATGATCCAAAGCTAGTCTTCAAAGACCAGCAGACCTTTTGTCCCACTTCAAGCCGCGGAAGATCCTTGGAACTCTTTTTCAGTAAATTAGTGGTTGAGTTGCTAATCTCACAAGGCATTATATTGTTATCGTCTGAGTTGAAATGCTTTACCAAGATGTGTCATTTTTACGTGCCATACCACCATAACCACTATGCAAATTCTCAGATAGATGTTGATAGGATATTTTTTATACACAGATAGAAAAGTGATTATTAGTGATTTAGATCCCCAGTATAATTACTGGTTCTGGATATCTTTTTTACTGCTTCATATTCATTCTTGCAGTATTACTGTCCTTTACCTTTAGTCAGATGGCCAAGTAGAGAGAATATATCAAAGTATGGAGCAGTTCCTGAGAAGCTTCACCAACGCTGAGTAGCATAATTGGTCATTGCACCTCCCCTTGGACCAGTTTGTGATTTTTTAATTCGGTCTACATCTTTAGGATTGTCCTCCTTTTTGCCAAATATGGGTATAACCCTAGTTTCAACTTAAGTTCCTAAAATGCTACCAATGTGGTTTCTGCAAATGAGCATTTTAAGGACCTTTGGGCTAACCATCAGAAGGTAAAGGAGCATTTTTTGGATGCTGTAAGAATTCATAAAGATTATAAAATAGAAAATGCCGCCAAAACACCAGATTATAAGCCTGGAGATCTGGTCATGGTGAACGCCAAGGATCTCCATTTTAAGCAACAAAAAAACTTGGATGCCAAGAGAGTGTGTCCCTTCAATGTTGTTAGTAGAGTGGGGCCTGGTACATATGAAATTGACTTCATGCTCTCCATTAAGGAGTTCCAGAACTCCTGAATGTCTCTTGACTCCTTAAAATGGCTCCATTACAGCTTCCAATGATCCTGATATTGTAAATGGTGAGACTGATTATGATTTGTTTCAATCTTGGCTTTCCGCCTGTCTCATCTTTGATTACAATACCTGGTGTCCTGGAAGGGGTTTGAGGAGACAAAAAACATCTGGATGTTGCAGCAGGACTGCATCTATGCCCCTAACCTTATCAAAACCAAGTATTGACGTTTCCTAGAAGCAGTTAGACCATTATCAGAACTAGTTACTCTTGCTTCAATGAAGCTCCTATCACTCTTAAGATTATGCTCTTGTAGCAGTCCTATCTGGTGGAGTGCAACCCTTCCAAATGCGGAGGGTGGTTTAAAAATTTATATTATTTTGCCTTGGATTAATCTCCTTAAACGTGGTGAAAACTTGGAAGACAAAAGAGCCAGTAAAAAACTCTTATATCAAATGGAAGATCTTTTTAAACTAGTAGATAATAAGCGGGTTAGAACATAACCTATGGGTGAAAGTTTACCTGTTATATAGAAAGCATAGTTGATAACAGGCTTTATATGACCAAACTAAAATTTATTGATTAACTGAGATTAAAAGCTAGTATGATTATAATTATTAAGCAATCTATGTAATTTTTTACAAATTAGAGAATTTTGTGGTGCCCTTTAACATTGGAAGTAAGTTATTAAGCACATGTGGCCCTAGTCATTTCTCATCCTTTGTGATTAGTTTATTTATGAGTAAACAATGTTTTTTAACTTTTTGTCCTTAAACATTTTGCTATATGAAATAACTCTTCCTTTCCAATAAATTGCTGATTTTCTTTCTGTCACATCTGAGGCTGTGAATGATTCAGCGGATTATTCTTCAACTGGCAGAATGAGCAAAATTTACCCCCAAACTGGAAGAGGTGCAAGCAATATAACCTCCGCAGATGGTGATTTACAATCCCCATCTCATATTTGGGTGGACCAAGCAATTTTTCCCTACCATCAGAGTGATGTTATGCGAAATAATTTCTGCCATAATGCTTAAGCTGATTTATTTGTTAAAGATGACAATGAAACCCAAGATCATATGAAAATTTACCCCGTTTTATACCTTTAGGCCAAAATATTTTGCAATTTGCTGATGATGAGATGATAAAATGACCAAAATGGTCCGATAATAATGATTGAGGCTCAATAATGAATATTACCAAATCCAGAAATCAACACTTTTGAGAGTCACACAAAAACATAATGTGAGGCGCATTGAGGGAGCACCACGCTTGAACCAGAAGCTAACAAGCGTATTACTAGACTTATTAATGAAGCAATATATTAAGAAGATGTAATCGCCTCTAACCCAGAAGTGGGGACAAATGAATGGACCCCTGGACATCCAGGTCTGGTTTAATCGCCGCAAGTAGGAGCCAACAGATAATAGATCTAGCGCAAATGGACAAAGCCATGAAACCAGCAGTTAGGCACCTTTTATCTGTAAGTTCCTAAAAAATTCCCTATCAACACCCAAATTCCAAACTATCTTTTATTATGCATTTTCTATCTTAACTTTGCGCTATAAGTATAAGATACTTCACCTTTTACATCAATAAAAACCATTCTACAGAATCTGATTTTTATCCTGTTATTTTTCACCTATAGCTGTCTAATTGAACTAATTTCTGGTAGCCAGTCTGGGATTAACTATTGAGCAGAATAAAGTAACTAGTATGTGATCTGCTTTGTTTGAAAATGGACATTCTATATTGTGGACAGCTTGGAATCTGAGCTTCCAAGGTGTTTAGAAAATGTTATGACTGGATGATAGGCTATACATTCTAATGGATTGAAGGTTAGAGTCAAGGTGAACTTGAGATTGAGAGAAAAAGATATTGATGCGAAGTAAATCAATTGTAGCCTCAATAGTTTGGCAAATTGAAGGAATTCTGCCAAAACCTCAAGATAGACAAAAACTCATAAAAAGGTACAAATAGGAGATTACTAAGAAGAGGGTGGATTTGACTTAGAATACGTGATAAGAGTTGAGAAGAAGTATGAGAGGAGGAGGTTTTTAGTGGTCGCCACATTAGTTCTGCATTTATTACAATAAAAGTGTCAATAGGAGCAATTTTCCATATTTTAAAATATTAGTTTATTAGGAATCTGTGATCATCTTTTTGACCGTTCTTTTGCTCAGTGGCTAATACCCTATGAAAATCAGCTTGTCATATTTAATTTGTATTGCCAAAAAAATAACAGTGGTGCTCACTACAGGGTGCCACTGGTCAACTGTAGCATAATTGTCATGAGAGTGTCTAAAACTCTCTCGTTCCCTGAGAGGTGGTGTGGGATGCAAACCTACACCGCCAGGGAACTAGCCGTTAGGAGAATGGGAAACAAGGCACACGAATGGTCCTAGTACAGAAGGGACCTAAGGCAAGGGTGTAAAGTGTGGTATACAATATCAGGTAATATAAACAAAACTTGTGTGGACTCCAAAAGGTAGTCCATAATTAAGCGTAAATTTGTGCTAGGAAGCTTGGGTGCCTCGATCTGGAGGGGACCTAAGCAGCCCAAATGTGCACCTGAAACTTTTGTTATTTGTGATAGTATGTAGTGGCTGATGTAGTTGGAGACCTCCTCAATGAGGTCCACACCCAGGTTCGCCCAAGGAACCATAAATAAAAAACGTAAAAATGGTAAAGTTTATTGTGAAAAGTCAACCAAAAAGGAAAGTTGTCACAAAAACCATATTTGAATGTTGTCAGGGTAATTATGGGTTTTCAAAAGCGGTCCCAAGCACTATTCACCAAAAGGCAAATGCTTCCATCCAAATTGTTAAGATACACCTAAGCTGACTTCATTTAAGTAATCAATTGAAGTTGTACCCTACCCAAACGCGTTATTACATAAATGGAATGGGTTTCAAACCCCCGTTCACCAATCAACTAAATTAAACTGTCATTGTTAATTAAATAGCTCGTCCTTTTTAACGCCTGAGCCGATACAAGGGGCTGGGCGTTTTGCACCTCACTAGTTCCAACCTGGGCATATTTGGCTTTTACCCAGCGTTGGTCTAAGGTGTGCTTGAGGTCAGGGAGAGCCTAAAGTTTTACCTTCTAGTCCTCTTGCCGCCCATCCTTATCCTTGGGGTTGGTGCCTACTATCAAGTCATTTAACCATGACATTACCCTCTCTCTCCTTCTTGGTCTCCACCCCCCTCCAGGAGCGTTTGCTAAGGAGAAGTTTTTATGTGCGGGAGACAACTTCATAGCAACAGCAGGCATGGACTTCAATCCTGCAGCCTCAGGAAAACGCTTATGGAAAGCTTCAATTAGGTCTTAGGCACGAACACAGTCACGGGCTGGTACTTAACTATTCTCTGCAGCGTCAAAACCCTTCCATGATACCAGGTACTCAAGCCTTCTTTTAACACGGCGGGAGGCTACTATTTTCTCCACTTCCCACTCTGGCGCCCCATACATGAGATAAGCCTCGGGAGTCTCAGGTGGAGGACCCTCAAGCATCATCAATTCGCTCTCATGAAAGACAGCAAATATCTGAAATGAAGGGGGAAGATCCAACTAGTTTTGAGGCATGGCTCACCTTTCTAACATCGCGGTATGGTCCAATCCTCTTTGGTCCCAGCTTTTTTGCATGGCTGCTTGATAGGGATGTTGTGGGCATCAAGCATCACGAGATCCCCTTCCTTGCACGCTGGACCCGTTCATCGTTTACCATTGGCATTCTCCTTGTATACTTGCATTGCCGCCTCCAAACTCGTGGAAACCCCCTGGTGGACCTTCTTGATAGTCTTGGCAAAGTCCACCACCGCTTCAACTTTGGATCCACAGCAGGGCTCCATGTTAAAGGCAGGGTTAAAACCATGTTTTGAAAAAAGGGGAACAACTGATCGAAGAATGAAAGTGTTGTTGTAGCTAAATTAGGCCATAGGAAGGTGAGAAACAATATCTGAATAGTCAGCGGCGGTGTAACACATCAGAGATTGCTCCAAGCACTTGTTCATTCATTCAATCTGCTCATTGGATTGTGAGTGATAGGCAGTTGAATGGCAGGGGCGAATCCAACGAGTCATACATAACTCTTCTTAAAAGATGGAGGTGAACTGGAGCCCCCAATCGCTAATTAATTCTTGGGGGACCCCATGAAGCGCAAACACATGAGTGATGAAGAGCCTAGCCATATAAGTCGCGGTCACTGTGGTTCTGCAAGAAATAAAGTTGGCAAACTCTTAAAATGGGCCACCACTACCATGATGGCATCATAATCATCAGAAACAGGTAATAGCATATAGAAATCCACCAATAAGGAAGTCCAAGGCCCTTAAGCCTTTTGAACTGGTACCAACAACCCCTCTAGTGGTTGATAATTTTTTTTCATCTGATTGCAGATCAGGCACTCTTTACAATACCTTCCCACCTGAGTGTGCAGCCCTTCCAATTGTGTGTGCATCGAATTAGCTCTAGAGTCTTCGCTTCTTCAGGATAACCAACAGTGATTCCATCATGAAGGTACTGGATTTCCAGGCGAAGTGGTCCGGCTGGAACCCATAGGCGCTTCTGAAAAACACATCATCTCATCCTTTATGTGATAACACCTGGTTAGATTCTCCTGGTTCAGTGCGCACTTAGCAAGGACCATAGTATATTTGTCCAATAACAGCTGAGAAAGGACTACCTTTCTAACATACTTTATTCCTCCGCATTTTCCAGAGGAGAGAGTGCTGTCCCGTGAACCAAGGAAGAGGGAGGTTGAGACACAAAATTACCCGTTGGAATAATCAACTGGGTATTATGCACCTCTACCTCCTTTGTATTTGGAGCTAAATCAGGGTTGTGGCTCAAAGCATCCGCCTTCCCAATCTCCTTGCCCTTAAAAAACTCATAAGAAAATGCATATTGGTTGAGGGTCTCATGCCAGTGGGTTTGTCGTGGGATAAAGACATGAGGTGCGCGGTAGTACAGTAAGGCATAATGATCTATACATATGCAGAAGGGTCAGGAAGAGCCATGCAGGTAATAACGCCTACAAGTCAACGCCTTCACCACCGCTAATAACTCTTTGTCATAAACAGCGTAGTTTAACTCAAGCAGAGACACCTTCCTAGAAAATTATCCCACTGGATGCTCTATTCCATCTTCACCTACTTGTAATAAGGCAGCCGCTATGGCGAAGGTGGAGACATCAGTAGACACAATGAACTCCTTTTCAGGATCAACATGGTGTAGGACGGACGTGGATAACAGGGTACACTTTACTGCTTGGAAAGAATCCTCCAAAACGGGGGGCCATTGAAGCACTTTTTCCCTACTCGCCTTATACAAGGGCGCTGCCACTTCAAAAAATTTGTGTGAACTTCTTAAGGAACGTACACGTCCCCAAAAACTTCTCAATCTTTTGACCAAAGTTGGGATGGGCTACTCTATAATCGCCTTCTCTTTGTCTGGAGTTATCATGTGTCCTTGGTCAAACACGGCGTTGCCCATAAAGGTGACCTGGGACTTGAAGAATTCACACTTACTGATCTTCAGCGTAAGGTTGGCTGCCTTTAACCGCTCCACCACTTGCCAAAGGTGTACTACATAGGTCTCATGATCAGGGGAAACCCATAATATCATCCATGTAGGCAACTGCGCATAACCTCAGAAGGTCCCCAAAGCTGCATCAATACGACTTTTAAAGATATCAGGGACATTCTTAAGCCCAAAGGCATAACCATAAATTGGAAAATCTCTTTTCTGGTATGGAATGCAGTTAGCCATTCCTGGCCTTTCTTAATACGGTCTAAAGGAACGCTCTTATTTAATCCAGTTTGGAGAAGACTTTCCCCTTCTCCACATATTGTGCAATCTGTGAATCCAATGGGATGGGATGTAAATCTGGTAGAGTAACATTGTTAAGGTTCCCAAATCTATGCAAGGGCGTAAAGTTCCATCAGCTTTTACCACAAGAAAATGGGGAGCATATTGGGGATGTGTTGCCGTTTTTGCCCATACTACCAGTATACTAGATTATCAGGGATCGCTAGGGGAAAATTCCCTAAAGCAAAGTGAATTGGATATCAGTTGACCCTGATTTGGAGGTAACAATATTTGGGGGATTTTAGGTTTTTGCCTGGGTTGATCCATCAGGGATCGATCTGGATAAATGCTTAAGATCTCATCGTGAAGAGATGAAGAAATAGGATCATCTGATTGTTGATCAACTATCAGGTGTACCAATTGGGATCAGTTGGGTTCATCACCAAATGATTAGGAATTTAAGGATCAAGTTGCGAAGTGAGTGATGCTTCCTGCAACTAACAAATCGAACAGTTGGTTTTTTACCTGCTATAATGGGTAAAAAGTCCCATTAACTAAGCAGTTTGCTTGCCAAATATGGTTGGTTCACTGGGATTGAGAGGAAAACGTTAAGGACACATTTTCTAACTCTTTCCATTTTAGGTTTCAAGAATGTCCAACGATGGAATCCTAGCCAGGATGGGAAGACCATCGCTGGTGAGATGAGGATGGGTAATTCAATGGAAATGGCTGCTATTTCATTGAGGAGGTGCCAACTGAGGGTCAGGCGCTGAATTTCCACTATAAATTCCCTAGAATTCACTAATAAAAGAGACTTTTACCAGTAGTTAGTATTATCTTAATATTCTTTATCAGAATCCATTTCAAGTTCTATTCTTTCTCAGTGATATTATTGCTGTGTGCTCTATTTGGGAGACTCTTTAGGATAAAGATTAAGGATCTGAGAGGAGATCCAGAGAAGAGAAGATGAATCGAATTAGCGATTGCTTCTGAATGGAAGCCACAGAGAGAAACCGTAAACATGGATCTGAGCATAGATCAAGTTAGGCGGTTCCAGGGAATGAATCCCTATTAAGGACATCATAAGTATTTTGAGAGGAAATACTAGGTAAGCGTTGGGCTGAATTCTAGTACTCTAGTTCAAGTATGGATAATAGTCTCCATAATAATATCAAACGAATATATTTCACTACCAAACAACTTAGAGAATTACACAACAATGAATCTGTGCAGTTAAAAAATTTATAGGGGTTATTAGCCAAGAATAATCAGAAAACCTATAGATTTTAACAATTGGTGCTCACTACAGGGGTATAGTTGAGTAGAAGATATTATAACGTGGTGTCATATAAAGATGAAATAAGTAAATTATGGATGGAATTGCAACTGTTAACCAGAACGCCATGAACTCAGTGGATCATCAAGAATTCGCTGCATTGGAGGAGAGAATCGCCAAGATCAAGAAAGGTGTCAATAATGTTATGAGTTTTGGAAATGAGTTACTTAAAAAAGAAACGTCATTGAAGAAAAAAGATGGTGACTTAGTTTGAGAAGTCTTATTTCTTAACTTGGAGCATGAAGTGGATCACGTTCATTTAAGAGCATTCAGTGCAGATATTGAGCGGCTGATTAAACAGGTTGAGGAGTTGAAGACTCACAAGTGCAAATGTGAGCCATATGTGGTGACCGACGCTGAAGAAAGAACTCCCCAGACATTAGTTGGAAAGATGACTTCCCCAAGAAACATGCCACCCGCTTTTACCGCTATTTTGGATATGATGCCCAAAATTACTTTCCAAGTGAGCTGAGTAGCCAAAACAAGAGAGGTGGCTAGAGAAACCTTTTAGGAATTTAAAACAAGACTGAAATATCTGACTTTCCATTGGGATAACGCCCCAGTGTTTTTCCAATTGTTCAATATGTAATGTACGGATACAGCAATTGTCAAAAGGCATTAACGGTGATAAATTGCCTAGATTTCAGCTGTCAAAGACTATTATTGCCCCATCTAAAGGTGGACAGCTGGTTGTATGCAGAGGCCAAAGTGGCCATTATGAAGGTATTCAGAAGCCTGATGCGCATGTTGAAGCGCAAACAAGAGTTTATGGGCATTTAATTACATAAAGATGAATCCTCATTAAGATTTGGCAATTGTTTTTACCAGAAATTGCAAATCCTGGTTGGAGCGAAAGTGCTGTATGTTAGGATGCCCAAATTGCACTACAAGTGGCCCTTCAGCCCTATCACAATTTGCATCAGATGATGACTTCCATGTTTGCAAAAGAAATTACCACCTCTCAGATGGTAGACAATCTGAAAGTCTTGGGAGCTACCTCTGATGCCCCAAATAGAAGTTTCAAATTGAAACCAGTATGAACTCTAATCTTATGAAGGGGAATGAGGCTGCTAAGGAGATGAATAACTGAAATATTCTGGGAAATAAGCCCAAATACTTAAAACAAGAATAATAAGAAAGAGAAAGTCTGTTACCAGTGTGGAGGAAAAGGACATTTCGCTGTGCACTGCAAGAAACCCAAAGATCAAATTAACGTGGTCCAAGCAAAAGAGTCTGCAACCGCAAAGAAGTCAGGAAAAGGGCCCACTGCCTAGATGGGGAACAGTCTAGAGCTGCGGAAAAACCTTTTCCTTCCAATATTATGCACAATGAAATTGACATCAGTGATCTGTTTGTGGATGAAGACGTGCAGGATCAGCTGTATAAAGTAGTCAATTTGGACGTGAACGTGGTAATAAGATCCAGGGCGAAGGGTATTGACCCTGGGATAATTAAATAAGTTTCTTGGATGTACACCCAACAACTAGCAGATAAGATTTAAGCCACAGATAATCCCAAAGAATTGACCAGAGTTTGATTAGATGAAACACAGAATGAAGTAATGAGGATATATCAATCTGTGTGATTAAGGGATTGTTTCAGATCCACCAGTGGATTTACTTCCAACGTTTAGAATGGCCACGAATGCCAAAAATCATTTTTAGGAGTAAAACGATCTGAACAATTAATGAATTGTTGACTAATGAGGAATTTACAGTTTTGAGGGATATGAAGATAGAAACATCAGTTGCCAAAATATGAAATGAATTAGGACCTGTTGGACGGATGACAAGTCAGGATTGAAGGTTTAATGAATGAAAACATTTATGAGTATTGCCAAAGTTGGCATGTGTTGCCTATACGTGAAGAAACAGCACAGCTGGTCAAATAGTGAAGAAGATAATACTAAAAAATAGGAAGTATTGGACCTAAGAGAAAATAGTTGCAATGTTCCCAGAGGACCTCTGAACCTTTAAATGGCTATGTCCTGAGATTTTGGTCAAGTCCTAAAAGAGGACCACTGAACCAAATAGATGGTTAAATATTAAGAGGATATGATTTTGAACCATGAAAACTGGTAGGGCAGAGTTACCTAGGAACCAGTTTTAATTAAGGTGAAACGAAGGACCTCCGAACCTAATTGTATGTTAAAGGTCCCATTGTGAAGAAAAATAAAAAATAGATAAAATATATAAAATATTAAATATCAATTTTTTGGTTCATGATTTTTGGACCTACAATGAGATAAGATTACCAGAATGTCTGTTCCAAAGAGTGTGCGAGATATCCAATTGTTCTTTGAATGGTCTGATATTATATAAGATTTATTCGGGATTTTGCCAGAATTGTCAAGCCCTTATTCCATCTGTTGAAGGATCTGAAGAAAGAGTTCGTTTGGAATGAAGAAGCCCAGAAACCTTTCGATGAGTTATGCCAGTACTTGATATATTCTCCAATTTTGAAATATCTGAATTTTGATTGAGAATTTATTATACAAACTGATGCTTCATTGATGGTGATTGGCACCATATTGAGCCAAGTAGATGAACTTGGGGATAAACAGCCTGTGGCATATATGAACTGAGCACTCTCAGCCGCTGAGAGGAGCTACACTGTAACAGAGCGTGAATGCCTTGTGGTCATTTATGCCTGTAAAAAGTTTGGGTGTAAATCCAAGGAATGCACTTCAAAAAGGTGATGGACCACTCCTCATTTAATTGACTTCACAATTTGCAAGAACCAGAAGGATTCTGGCCTGATGGGCACTGAATTTACAAGCTTATGATTATGAGATTGTACACCAAGCGGGGACTTCTCATCAGCATGTGGATAGCTTATTATGGTTACTAATGGTCTAGATGGTCAACCAGCAGGCGGATGAGCTATTTCAGAGAATGGTTGACAGAAAAATTGGGAATGAGCCAGAAAAATCCAAGGTGCACTTCAAAAAGCAATGGAAAACACTGAGACCACGGATGGACAAGTTTTTAAGATGATCAATGGGAAGTGATTACTATTCCCAAAGCTGTTGGAACGAGTGGCTATTATTTAAACTGCTTATAAGGTTGTCAGGCATAGAGGCTTATAAAATGACCAACCATATTTGCCAGTACTACTGGGAGTCAATCAACTATGATATCGCGGACTATCTGGCTTGCTGTATGGATTGCCAGTTTCACAAGCCACATAATAATACAACTGGATACTGACTGGTCCGCCCTAGATTTGCTTGTCATATGGTGTCCATCGACATGATGGGACCGCTGATGATGAGCACAGGGGGGTCAAATACATAATAGTTGTGATCAATCATTAAACAAGATGGGTTGAGATGAAGGCCCTGGAAAAAGTAGATGCTACTAGTACTGCAAAGTTCATCCTAAACCAAGTAGTATACTGACATGGATGCTCACAGGTTCTGCTGAGTGACAATGGAACAAATTTCATGTCTCATGAGATCCTGTAAATAAATGAAATAATGGGGATTCAAGGAGTCATGTCTGTACCCTATTGGACAGATATAAACAGACTGGTAGAACGAGTCAATGAGATGCTGTCACAACGCTGAGGAAGCTGGTCGCAGGAAGAACTTCCATGTGGGGACGTACCTGAGTTCAGTGACGTTCTCCTACAATATCAGTCATCATATGCGATGGGAAAAATGCCATTTAATTTACTATATGGAAGGAAGGCCGTGTTGCTGCTGATTTTTTATTTGGTGATGGAACCAACATCAGGGATGAGTGCCAGGAAGTACCTGAACTGATTGACAAATATCTTGACTGTATGCAACCGTAAGCATTCTATACTACTTTGAAATTAAAGGATTCAAGTAAAAATGATGTGAGATAAAAACCAACCATCCTTAGCAGAATACTGAATAGGTGAAAGAGTTGCCTATTGCGATACACATGGTTTCACAGAAGAAACAAAATTGGATGCATTGCGGTTGGGTCCATTAAAGATTATTGCCAAGATGGTGAAGGACGCATTTTCCATCAAGAACCTCTTAGATGGAAGGATAGTAAATAGAGTCCATGCTAAGTATTTAAAGCAATGGATCGATGAAAAAATAATAAAATTAGTTCCTAAAGGACAACTAAACCATTAAGTTGGTTATGTCCTATGATTTAGTTAAGCTCAAAAAAAGGACCGCTGAACCAAACTAGATGTTTAAGTCTTAAAAAAGTAAGACCTATAAAACATAGAAAACTGGTAGGTCTAAGTATACCTAGGATCCAGTTTGGGGGAATAAAATAAAAAGATGGCCCACTGAACCAAAAAAGGTCAAGTCTCATGGAAAAAAAGAAAAAAAGATTGATAAAAATATGGGAAAAATTATTAAAATGCATAGAAAAAATTGATAATTTTATATTTTTTATTGGTTATCCTCAATTAAGGGATAATTCCGCATGTGTCGCCTCTTGGGGAAGGGAGGATGGATCACAGTAGGATTAAATAACCAATCAAAATCTATATGAGATTGGATGCTAGTGAGGGCAAGACCTACTGGAAACCAAGTTCATTGAGCAGACGCAGATTTCTGTGAGAAAGTGACTAGGGGAGGAGAAATTGAAATGTCAGAAGATGCCAAACGCAATACCCCAGAGCGGGGAGAGAATCTAGAGTACAAGAAGGGGCAGTTGGCGAATAACCCTGAGTAATCACAATATGGTAATGGAGCTGGAAAATTAGCCTTGAGCGCTTGCCAACAGGCTTCATCAAGAACACTGGTTAAATGAGCTGGCATCAAGCGAGGGATACTAGACTGGGGTTGCCAAGTCATGCCCCCTATCAAAGCCATCAGTGGAAGATAACAATGGGACATGGTAGAAATGAAATAGTCATGCAAGGAGTAAATGGCATCCTGCAAGCAATGACTATGAGCTCCTTGAAGCTGAAGCAGAATGAGCGATGGAAGCGAGGAAAGGCTAGAAGCCTCATGGCCCAAAATCAAAGAACTTGGCTGGCAAAGCAAAGATCATAGGCTGCAACATCTCAATCTAGGATATTTTAAGATAGGAAGAGTTCAGAGCTATGGACAAAGCCTTGGTGACTTGGGCCCTTAATTCTGCATAGGGGAGTTTGAAATGTATGCTGTTGCCAATGGCTAGATTGGTGGTCAAGACAGCTGGCTTGTAATATTGACCAAGTCATAAGAGGAATTCAGGAAGCAAGTCTGATCCAGCGAGGAATGAACAATAGAGAGTGGCGGGAATTGCTTCAGGAGGTTCAATGATGATGTTAGGAGTATCTGTGAAGGGAGACGAATCAAGGAGAGTTTTGAAATATAACTCAAAAATTGGCAACAGAGGAAGGATTGGTTGTGAGTCATTTGAGACAAATTCTGACCTGGTTTTGCCGGAGTTGGTCACCGTTTCTGGTAATTCCACAGAAGGACATGCTACTGGTATTTGGCTGGGAGTATGAGTTCTGGAAGGACCATAAAAGAGGTTTTGGTGCGCATCCTGACTCATCAGCTGGAAGTGCTGAAGGTCTTTATCAGACAAGCTATTGAGCAGCTGTTAGTACCAAGATTCAGAATTCGAAATATGGGCTGGATGATAGGGGGATGTTGGACTTAAAGGATAATCAACATTATGCACTCTGAATTCAATTAAGCTCTAATTTTGGAGAAAAAAAATCAAAATTAATGGGATAAGTTCTCCAGAGAAGAATCAAGAATGATATGAGCTAGGAGGTTATTACAAGAAAATAATAAGGGCAAACAAAAAAATGAGAATTTTTAATTGTGCTATGAAATGAACATTGATGGCAAGAACCTCCTGTTGAAGATGAGGAGAAAATCAGGAAATCGAGGATGCTGGACAAAGAATCCTTAATATGACAGTGGGCTATATGTCCTGATGGGGGAAACTGGATTCTGGGATTAATTAATGTCATGAGTAAATCAATCAGCGCAGCATGACAGAAGGTTATGGGGACCACGCTCTGAGTAGGCGGTAGTGAGGAGGAAAAGGAAGAGAGCCACATGCTGAAGGTCGTCCCAAGCAGCGTTAAGTACTGATTGATTGTACTCCACTTGAACAAATGAAGTATTTAAATGAGTGTCCAAAGCAGTGTTCTCCTGCCCCAATCCTTTTCTTGCTGAAAATCTAGGCAAGAGGGGGATGTGTTGAAATTTTTTCCATATTCTCAGCTGACTAGATTACCAGGGATCACTAGGAGATAATTTCCTAAAGTGAAGTGAATTGGTTATCAGTTGACTCCGATTTTGGGGTAACAATGTTTGGGGGCTTTTAGGTTATTTTCCTGGGTTAATCCAACAAGGATCAATCTGGACAAATGCTTAAGATCTGTCAGGCAGAGTTGCTGTTGAAATAGGGGCATCTGATAGTTGATTAACTATCAGTTGTACCGATTAAAATTGGTCAGGTTTCATCACTGAATGATTGGGAATTTAAGGAGTTAGTTGTAAGGAGAGTGATGCTGCCTGCAACTAGCTGATTGATCAGTTGGTTTGTGACCTGCCTTAATGGGTAACATGTCCCATTACCTAAGCAGGTCCTTGCCAAATATGGTTGATTAACTTGTATCAGGTGGAAAACGTTAGGGACACATTTTCTGACCTTTCCATTTTAGGTCTCGAGATGTCCAATGATGGAATCCTAGCCATGATGGGGAAGACCATCGCTGGTGAGATGAGGATGTGTAATTCAATGGAAATGGCTGCTATTTCATGGAGGAGGTGCCAACTGAGGGTCAGGCGCTGAATTACCACTATAAATTCCCTTAAGAATTCACTAATAAAAGAGACTTTTACCAGTAATTAGTATTATCTTAATATCCTTTATCAGAAACTATTTCAAGTTCTATTCTTTCTCAGGGAAATTATTGCTGTGTGCTATAATTGTGAGACTCTTTAGGATATAGAGTAAGGATCTGAGAGGGGATTTTAAGAAGAGAAGCTGAAATGAATTGGAAATTGCTTCTGACTGGAAGTCACAGAGAGAAACCATAAACAGGGATCTGAACATAGATCAAGTTAGGTGGTTCCAGGGAACAAATCCTTTTAAGGAGATCAAAAATATTTCAAGAGGAAATACTAGCCAAGCGTTGGGCCAGATTCTAGTACTTTACTTCAACTATAGATAATAGTCTCCATACTATTTTGAACAAAATATATTTCACTACCAAAAAATGCAGAGAATTTCACAAAAAAACCTATACAGTTAATAAATTTATTGGGGTTATTAGCCAAGAATAATCAGAAAACCTATAAATTTTAACAGGTTTACGCTGAAAAATAGCGCCTTTGGCTAACTGCTCTTTAACCCACATATCTAATGCTTTCTCCCATATGGTCATAGGGTAAATTGGGAAGATATATGCACCATATCAACAGTGAGCTTGGGTTCGCAATAAAACTCTAAATGAGCAGGTAATCCATTTGCTGAAGCTGAATCAGAAGAAGATTCCAGACCTTTAAACAGGAAGGTAAAGGTATCTCCAGTGAGGGCTTCAACAATAGAGCTAGACTGAGAGTGTAGATATTAGGCCAGTGGGGCAAATCTCCCTGAAATTAGCCTCAGACAAAGGAACAATTAATGTATGACCATTCTTTAATGTTAAGAATAGAGTATTGTCTCTCAAGTTGGTCCTGACGTCAAACTTTCGCCACCATTTCACCCCAAAAATAATGGGGTACAAAAGGTTTATGATTTCTTAGAAATGGTCCGTCAAAAGATACTTGCCCTCTTGTTAATCTATTAACCCTAGTACCCTCAGGGTAGAAATACCTTAAGTAGCCCCTTTCCTAATCATACCACCTGGCAAGTAACTAAGCACAAGGTAATCAGCTAGGTCTTAGTCAATAAAATTCTCAGAGGCTCAAGTATCCACCAAGATAGTAGTGCTAATATTACCTAAAGTGGATGAAAGTGTAGCAGTTAACAAAAAAATTCATGAATGATCTTTATTTATAGCTGACAAAGTCAATGAATCACCATTAAAATCTTCTTCAGACGTCCACATACTCCAGGGTACGTTTCTGCATCATAGAATGGAGAGGGATATTTGGCCACTCTTACTACTGAGGCCACATATCCCACCATATCTTCAGCAACTGCATAAACGTTTTTATATAGTAATTGTAACTCCTTCTCCTCCTCCTGGGTTCCGAGGATCATTGTGGTGGTCAAGAGTGGGTTTTCTGGGGTGACTTGATATACTGAATTGGGGTCCATATCTGAGCCATAAGAGAATAAATATGGTTCAGTTGTATATATGGTAAAGTCATTATAAAACGCGTTTTTGGTCATGAACGACCCTATTCCCATTTTGGGCAACGGGTTTTCCAACGTTATCCAAGGCCATCACCACCAGGCCCTCCATTGAGGATACCGCCTGCACCATCTGAACGTGGAACCAAAGAAAAACCAGTTTATTTGAATGGTTTTATTAATTTTGGTGGAAAGTCAGGGGATCATGACTCTCAGATCACAAAGTTTCCATATCCACCAGGCACAAGCAAGAAGGGTGGGTACTTTCCAGTTAGAGGTAGCAAGAATAATGTCGAGATGCTCCAACCTTTGGGAAAAAGAGTAAATAGTGCTGAGCCCCACCGCGGCCATGGCCAACAGCTGGCACACACCGTTTGCACTTTGTGAAAGTTCTACATATAAAAAGTTCATACACGTAAAGTAAAGAGGTTTGTTGACTAATGTAAGGAGAGTGTTTATAATCCTCCTTTTCCCATCGTGGTAGTGCACGGTGTACAGGCCCAACTCCAGGGAACTAATCGTTACTAATAAAGTCATTAGAGCCCTGCAGAGGTTGCTTGAGCTGTGAAACTTAGGTTGAGGGTGGTTAGCTGTATAAGGAAGAACAAAATTGAACTAACTACAAGGTGGGAGTAAACCCCAAAGTAAGGTTCATAACCAAGCGGTTCTCTGAGATGGAGTGCATAGGAGGCTCTGGTTGGAGGGAACCTGGGCTACCCAATGGTGCACGAGCGGTGAAATTTACAATTGTTAAAATTAAATAGCTAACTCTGCATGAGTCCTCCTTAACGAAGTCAGCGCACAGATTTGTCCATTACAACATATATGAAAAATATAATAACTAAGTGTTCTTTATTAGGGGAAAGCCAACCAACGAGAGAGATTGGTCTCAAGTAGAAAAATATAAGGAAAATTAGGGGAATCAATTGATGGAAGTGGTGCTAAGCTGAGGTGAACCAATAAGTGTACGCTTCCATCAGGCAGTGTGCTAAACTTGGTAATTGACCAAACCTGGGCTATTGATTGTAGGCAAGGCTAACCTGAGCTAGAAATTTCGAAAAACAAATAATTTTTGAGACCCCGTTCACTGAGAAATCAAAGTGAACCTTTTTTTTAATTGTAAAGCTGGTTCATTTTAACGCACCTGCTCTTATACAGGGCTAAACTTCTCTTACATCCCAGGACCAACCTGGGCATACCTCGCCTAAACCTAACGTTAATCCAAGGTATGTTTGAGTCAGGGAGGCCTGCCAACTAAACCCTTTTAGCCTCTTGATATGAAGCTCTATCATTGGTATTTGTCCCCATTATGATGTTATCTTCAAGCCCTGAAAATTCATAGGCGCAGTAGCCTAGGGTATAAATAGTCATTCTTCCCTCCAAATAAAGATCTCTCTTTTGCCCATCTATTTTTAGTTGTTAGTAGTTAGTCTGGTAGATTAAGAGAAGATGGTACTGGAGATCTCTGAAGTAGGCGCGGGGTGATGTGCCTGGAATGGCCAATGTTGCAGCTCCCTTATCTCCTCCCTATGAGGAACCACTTTGAACCTGGTCAACTGGCCACCAACGATGATGTGCTAAATGGCTGTCAGCCTTGAGGGGTGCAGTGTGAGGGTACCATATCCATCCAGAATGGGGGATGGACAACCAGGGCATGCTCAGATGGGTTGGAGAAAGGTCAGGATGGTGGGGCAGTGCAGGAGTGCCTTGGCCGCCCAGGATGGGGGCAAGACTCTCTGGGGCACACCAAGGACCCTGGGGCTAAGGCAAAGTAGTTGGTCTGCTGTGTTGGTGGGTTTAACATGGACTTGTAGGGGTTTTACGCCTTTGAAGGTGAAACAGAAAAGGATCTACCAGTATCCATACTGGTTTGCTTGGCACACTAGCGGAGCCCACTTATCAGAAAACCAATTTTCTGACAGAAACCATATACATGCTGTTACATAATACATAGTACATTCCTGATGAAATTATAGTTTATATGGCATCAGCAAAGCAACATCAGTTTTTTCAGCAGGATGCTCAGTAACTACGCCCACCAGCTACGCTCATCATTGGGAGATTCCTTAATATAATATAGTGGAACCTTTTGCTCCCTTCTTTCCAAGTATTTTAAAAGTTGGCTTTAAGCCCATAATTTTTCATTAAGGAGGTACCAATAAGTAGCTCAAAATTATCATGAGGTAGATGGTGGATTGGCAGACAACATTCTAATAATAAACCCTGAAGGGAAAAAACCATATGCCCATAATGAGTTAGTGGCTTTAGTCCCACAGTCCCATATTCTTTGCAGTTGGAATATTAGGTTCAGTCTCCATATTCTTAATTAGCATTGAAGCAACTATGTTGATGGGCGCATTAATGTCCATGATTTTCTGAACTTTAACGTTGTACATGCTAAGGTCAATGTAAGTGCACTCATCATGAGTATCTGAGCGGGTAAGAGTATTAATGTCAAGAGTATCTGCTTGCCTCAGGTAATTAAATATATTGCTGTCCACTTGTAGCTTTGGAGGTGTCCTAGACTTATTGGTTATATTTATTGAGGACGTTTTGCTCTTAAGGCAGCGTTCTATTATATTTGAGTCAGTAACTGGGATTTTTGAATGTATAGAAGAAGTAGAATATCCCTTATCTACTTCACTAAAGGTTTTCCCACCTTGTTGTCTGTAGTCGAGGTCAAATAAATCCCACGTTCCTTATTATAAGGCTTGGTATTAGGGGCATCAAAAGTAAGGGTGCAGCAGCGGAGGTAAATTACCATCTCAGTGATGGTAGTACAAAAATTCAAACATGTAGCATACCCAATAAAATTCCTTATTAGGCTCACAGGCGTGGTACTGAGTGATCTGGGCGTCATAATGACTCAGCACCTTGAACCATACAAAACCTGAACCTCATATTAAAATCAGTCAGCAAAGGCTAAAACTTCTTTGTTGGGGTTAAAATAAATAGACAGGAAGGCGTTTTCCATCCTATCACTTACGCTCCACCAAACTCATCAATAATAATATTTTTGGTGCAGAGATAGGACATACAATATTCCAATATATTTTTGGAAAAAAAGCCCTAGCTATAAGAGTCTATTAAATTCATTTGCGTAGCTAATTTAGTCTAATTATTTGTGTTTCCCATAGTATTACAAATAAACAAAAAAGATATGGATGTTTTTAGCCCTATCAAATTTGAGCAGGTTAACAGTATCAACTTAGTTACACTGGAACAAAACCTCAGAGCATTCAATATTGACGTCTTGGTGACTGGAGTTAACAGAAGTTGCGGCTGCAGTGGCAGGGCTAGTAGTAGCAGTTGAAAGGGTAATGTAGTTAGTACATTAGGCAAGTTGACAACTGTTGGATTTTGGCCTTGGGAGATACTCACTCGGTGCTTGAAATACAAAAATCTTACAAAAGGGTATTTATACCCTTTTTACGAAAAATACTTAAACTTTATCAATTATAAAGTTTTTGTTTTTTAACTTTTTTAAGCTTTTCAGGGGATAAGATAAAAACATCTCTCTCGATATCAGACCATTCAGTATATACCTGTATTGAGGTTTGAGGGAAATTAAATCATAAGTTCAGAATAGCCTAGACTAGTCCAAAAAAAGAAATATTTGAAGTTAGCCTATCAAAGCTCAAAAAACTCGCTTCATTTAGGCAGAACAATTAAGGGGGAACTATTTTGGTGTAAGTTGTAGCTGTGGGGTAACAACTTAATATTTGAGCTAATCCCCTTTATCAAAAATTATTTCACCTTTGGAGACCCTGGTCATGCCTATAAAAGGGGTAGTCCCCATGTAGGTGCTTGAATGGGAATGGTAGGGGCTGGGGATCATCCCTCCATTGGACATCCCATAGTCTGCTGTGAAGTCAGAGTAATCTGACTGCTAAACTTCAGGTTAATTGCCTTGAGGTATTTGAACATGTGTTACCCTGATTAGTGGGGTTCCACCGAGAATCGCCAGGGTCTTTTGGCCAATTTCCTTTATTTAATTTTGTTTGTGGAAGGCTGACCAGGGGATGGACACTTCCAATAAGTAAACTAAACTAATGAAACGAAATGAACATCAGCGAGAGGAGGGCACCCCATTGAAGAAAATGCTATCTCCTAATGCCAGCGGAAATGCCAAGAGAAGGAAGGGGGTTACGTGTGAAGGGGCTTGCGCCACTATTGAGCACGTATGTAGGAAGGGGTCTGAAGCAATGAACCAAACCAGGAACCAGGATGAGACCAACTGGCAGCGATGGGGTGGTAAGTACCCAAACATCCAAGATTGAAAGTGGTCCACAAGGTTAACTGGAACCTGCGTATAGCTTCCTGGAGGGTGAAAGTAGAGCCTGAGATAGCATCCAAGACAATTGTGTGGATAGTCCACATAGGAATTGCAACCACTAAGGCATGGTGGGTAAGGTGGTAGAGGGGAAACTAAGGACAAAGCGAAGATTTCCTTATACAGGCTGAAGGTCTGTGTCTGATTCTGGCGAAAGAGACGCTAACCTCACACCATATCACTTTTGAGGGATGGCACTATTCCAGGCGGTGAACCAAAGTTCCATACTGGCCACACACGATGCAAGATAAGTGCAAAGCGTTAGAGCGCTCAGCAGTATGGTATACCTGTCTCAAGAAGCGCCACACATGTGAACGAATATGTGGCTGCAGAATAGGGTGGTGGGCGTACTTCCATATGGCTTTCTGAATATTGAGGGAGTAGGGGATGTCCAACATGTCCAGGTAGTACACCCTAGCTATGGTAGAGGACCTCATGGGTATCACTCAGTTCCGATTGGGTAGTCCTTGTACTTCCTGGGTGAACCAAAGAGTAAGGCGCCCCCTCTAGGCGGTGTGCCCACTGATGCAAATTCTCCACTCAGCGCTCCGCATTGAGAGGAGAATTCTTTTGAAGTGGGGCAACGTCCCATGTGGGCCAGCAGAAGAGTGGGAGGCG
The DNA here is from genome assembly GCA_022478985.1 of Massospora cicadina. Classification (NCBI taxonomy): domain Eukaryota; kingdom Fungi; phylum Entomophthoromycota; class Entomophthoromycetes; order Entomophthorales; family Entomophthoraceae; genus Massospora; species Massospora cicadina. The sequence goes on along the minus strand of JAKSZP010001421.1, from coordinate 84,704 downwards.
AGATACTTTAACAGAGAATGGGGTGGGCAGGGTTGGTGAGGCCCAGGGCGCAGGATAAGTTGGACTAGGCTGCATGTGGCCGTGCTGGGCTGAAATCGTAGTATTAGTGACTACAGCAATCTAGGTACCAAGGATCTTAGCGGCGTGAACCTCATAGTTGAGCAGGCCCATGCCACCACTATGGAGAGGGCCAAACATGACATCAAGGCGCACTGGTGGTGGGCGGCCTAACCAAAGCCACCCTTGCAGAAGAGCGTATAAAGACTTGAAGAAACAAGGACAAAAAGCGATGGCGTGGGCCCCAAACTAAATTTAAGAAAAAAGCATAGAGCTGGCTAGCACTACCCTGCCTGTAAGGGAGGTCTGATGGGCTTTGAGGGAAGCTATGCAATTCATAAAGTTGTCTAGGAAATGAGTTTTCATCACCGTTGAGGCGTACCCTCCCCCTCCAGCCACACCCTCAAATGGCGGACTGGACCAGAGGTGGGGCTTGGCACAAAGGGGAGCACAAGCGGGGCGGTGTGGGGTGGGCAGGGCAAGCTATCCATTGAGAAGGGTGTTAAAGCAGGTAAAAACATGCGCTGAAGACCAGCGGGCTAGATACCGACCAAGGAGAACAATTTTGGTTTTGTAGGTGTTAAGTGCAGCATTACTTACCCTAGAGTAAACCTGGATAGTAGCTTCAAGTGCGCATGCATCATTATTGTTAGACACCCCAATCACACAATCATCAGCAAAAGCCAACATCTTGACTGGTGCTTGGTCTTGCACATGGACACCAGTAAGGTGGGCATTCACATTTCGAAGTAGTGGTCAAGGCTGAAGTTATACAAGAGTGAGCTTAGAAGGTCCCCTTGGCGTAGGCCCCTTTGAGGGCGAACTACATCCGTGAGGAGTCCAGGGCCATGCACTGCCATTGTGGCAGATTCCGTGAGCAACATCACCCAATTAATGAAACGATAGGGGAGGTGGAACTTGTGGAGGCAGGCTCTGAGGTAATACCAGTTGACTCTATCATAGGCCTTCTGTTGGTCTAAAAAAACAAGTTCTCCAGAAGCCGTGGATTGGCAGACGTTAGTTACGGTGTGTATGTTGTCCCAAATAAACCTTTTGGGAATGAAACCAAATTGTTCAGGGGAAATGAGAGCAGTGGCAACTACCCCTAGGCGGTTTGCCATAATTTTGTTAAAAGTTTAATATCTGTGCTAGTAAGAGAAATGGGGCGCCAGTTGGCCAAGTCTAGCTTATCCCCTTTCTTGTACAACGTTATTGTGAAGGCCTTTTGCCCTCCTGGAAGGAGGCACTTTTCCATCAGTCATTGGTTCATTGAGGCAAGCAGCAAGGAGGAAAATATTTGAAATATTTCTTATAGAACTCATAAGGGATGCTGTCTGGACCTGGGCATTTCTCGTACAGTGCACTGCAATAGGCAGACCAGAGTTTGTCCCAAGAAATCAAATTCATCAACTCCGGATAATGGGAACTGGTGCGGATATGTGCAAATTTCAAGAAAATTTTCCACTTCAGCTGGCTGAACTGGATCAGAGCAATACAATTCAGAGCAATAATTTTGTACTTCTATTGCCATTTTGGCTGGAGTATCTGCGACAGAGTGGTCTGGCCTTTGCACCTGTGTACAGGCCAAGCTCTGGCGTGGTGTGAAGAATTTTCAAAAAAGGTAAGTGGAATATGTATCGCCCGCTGTTATATGCTTTGCTTTATATTGAACACAAACCCAATACTTGCGCTGTCTTACCAGTGAGTTGAGGTGAGCGGACACTTCCGCCTACTTATGACCTCAAGCTGGGCTGTAGCCTGCTTCTGGGACATTGGATTCCAGATGGTCCACTTCTGCCAGCATGTGCATAATGACTGCCGCAGAAGCCCACAAGCGAAATAATGAGATGTGGCGAGCCTGGCAGATGTTTACTTTGAAGGTTGACCAGGTGGAGATTGGGTCTTCACATAACGTTGTGGTAAGCTCTGGAGCCGAGATCTCAGTGTCTACCTATGAGGAAAACCTGGGCGACGTGGTCTTGGTGGGTGGAGTTTGCACCACTTTGGTGCCTGGGCCGCTGGATTAGACAAACAAAAGGAAACTGATACCATTATGTGGTCAGATAAATTGATTTTCTTCGTGGTAAAGTGGGTAATTTGGGATTAAAAATTTCAACAACGCAAGAAATAGGTCAATGCGGGTCATAGACCTTAGCTGGCTGTTGTGCACATGGGGGTGAGACATTTTTGTAAGGAGCTGTGCATGATGTGGTAGAGTATTGACCAACCCCAGGGTGGCTTTTAGAACGTGGAGTTCAACGTTCCCCTGTGGGGGTGTAGGTGATGAGGGCCGGCGGTCTGTGGTTGGGTTGGTCCAGCAGTTCATGTCACCAAAAACAAATGGGCCGGGGGTAGCAGAAGGGAATTGACAGCTGAGAAGAATTCCCAATGATCTCGTGCACAGGTTGGGGCGTAAATGTTAATGACAGCGTGCACTTCGTCATCCCACAAAAAGGTGACTACAAGGACATGGCTGTAGAGGTATGATGATAGCAAAATAAACTTAGAACTACAGGTCACTTAAACAAGCACCCTACAGTGCAGTGACCAAAAGGAAAGGGAAGGGAGAAGAATGGTTTCCCATGATTCCTCTGCACCACGTGGACAGTGGGTTGCCTGAATGGCCAGGATGTCCACGGGTAAATTATTTTTAAAAAACTCAGTTTTTCTAGCCCGGGATGGTGAGGCCTTGAGTCTAGCGATGTTCAACGTCCCTATATTAAAGGCTCCTCCCATTGCACCTTAGTGCGAGGGGAAGGGAACCCATGCCCTTCAGCCTTCTCTTTTTCAGCACTTCGCTGTATGGCAGCGCAGGTTTTCTTTGCTATGGAGTATGGTTCAGTATGGGAAGCTTTAGCTGTGGGGCTCACGTTGGTTTCTGCCTTCTGCTTTTTCCCCACTATGAGACAAATTTTTGGCGTTATTTGCACCTGCGGTGCACCATTGATTGATGGTGGAATTTCAGCAGGATTATTAGTGAGTGAAAGGGATTCAATTGATGCTTGGTAGCTTTGGTCAGGTGAAACAACTCACCCATCAGGTCTTTAGCTTGGGTACCCAATCTGATTAATGGAAGGATTTGCGAGCCACTTCTGCTGTGAATGACTCAATGTCCTCCTGGAGCTGGGTGGGCAGGATCACGACTTGGTTGCGGCCGCCACCTTGGCCACCTTCTGTGGGCCTGCTTGGCCTTTTTGTGCTCCTGCGGGGATACAGGTTTTACTTTAATGTAGCACCCAAGTGCGCCCCACGGGAAGGCTGCATTAGTGTCTACTGCCAGTTCATAGTGGGCATCTGCACCACAATTGCTTCCAGGATTATTTCAGTTTGAGTAGTGGCCTCCTTGGCAGGGCATGTATGGGCCTTATGGCTAAAAGCATGACAGAAAGTGCAGATAGGAGGCGTACTATCCACGGTGACCCTGAATGGGCAGGAGTCTTGCCCATTAATTTCTAAAAAAGTGGTGTGAGGGATTTGGGTCTAATCTTCTGCTATCCCCATGGACTGGGTGAGAACAGCAATCGCTTTGCCCATGAACAGGTCTGGCATGAGCGTAAAGTGCTGAATCTTGAAGGATTGGATTTCCCCATATTTGGCGAGACCAGCCTTCAGGTGGTAGTCCAGTACAGTGTGCTTGACTGAAGTAGGTAAGAAAGTCGAAAGTTACAAAAATTTGGTTCTATTTAGTCCAGCGAGAGCACTTCATGTTGACTACCCATTGACCATCTGGGAGGTCCACCATCACTCATACTTTTATGGCTTTGTCCACCGCATTTTTGTTTTTGAAGCAAAGATCCAGCCAACCATGAGGCATAGAGTGTGGTGCAATGTACACTGCATTCAGGAAATGTGTGTGTACATCTCCACAAAACTTCTCCCAAAGTGCCATTTGTTAAATATCCAGGAAGACATGCACCCCATGTACCACTGACAATAGTGGTTGGGAGTTTGGCATATTGATGAACTGGTTGCAGCATGCTTGTCATGCCAAAATTTCTGAGGAAATGGTAACCGCCAGTTCTTACTATTAATTTTATCTATGCCAGTTTCGTGGGGCATTTACAAAACTTGGTTGATGTGGGGCCTACAGCTGTGAACTTAAATTTACTCGCCCAACTACTACCTGACATTAGTGCACACTAATCTCCTCGATGAGATTATAAAACTTTACCTAGACTTGAATTGAATATGTTGCAAATTGTGTTTGCAACGAGAGAGAAAAGTTTTATTGATAATTACCTCATTATTATTATTTACATTATTAAAATTAATATCACTATTGCAGACTAATAAATGTCTGACATTTCCCCTTCTTGGCTAATTTGAACCCACAACATTCTTATCTTGTAGCTGAGAGGGCAAATGTCAAACAACCACCACTGCCTCCAAAAAAATCGTTAGAATTAGGATCTATTGAATCAGCCAGGTTATGCTTTAGTCTACTCTTACAAGTAGCATGTTTAAGGTATTGCAGTGTTGCTTTACTATACTTTTAAAATCTTGTCATTCCACTGTAAATTTTTGGTCAGCCTTATCCAGTTTCTGAAAGACTCAACCAAACAATAATCTAAATTCCTTATTTCTTTTCTGAGATTGGACCAGGATGCATAAAGTTTTCACCTCCTGATATAATTTAGTGATAGCAGGATCTTCTTCTTCTGATAAAACAAAGCCATCAAAGCAGCATGAGGTCATAGGGGTATCCTCTTCACTTTTTAAATCTTTTAGTTCATTTTGAGATTATGCTTCAGAAAATAGTGCCATAAGGCTAGAGCTCAGCTGAGCCTATTTATATTCTGGTTTCGCATAAAGAATATACAGCAGGTCGATAGACAATTGTCATCAGAGTTTGACATTTTTTGTGTTTTTTATAGAGGAAACAGGGTACCAAAATGGCCCCTGTAGTGAGCACCAAATGTTGTATTGGAGCTCCAGCAAAAAATACAATTGAACAGGGTTAAAGATAATTCTTATAAATTAAAGTAAAATGTATGAATACAGTAACCTTAATACTAAAATACCGATTTTTTTCACTTATAGGTGTATTATAATCAGCTTTACAAGCTAATAAAAGAAAAAACCTCAACATGCAACTTCCATCATTATTTAAAATATGGGAGAATACTGGCCAGTGCATAAGTAATTCAGAAATTGGTAGAAACTATTGTCCCAGAAATAAGGGATTTTTATAACCTTCAGCGATTATTTTTATGCTGGCTTGGGGACAAGAAAATATAACAATAAAGGATTCAAATTTATGACTCTGTAAAGCCACATATTATATGATAAAGTGATTCAGGGTATATTACAAGAGGGATGTTAAGAATGTGAACCTCAGTAGCTATCCTTATCATGGCTCAGATCAAAATAATAGTAATTTAATCCTATTTTTTATTAGTTACATATAAAAAAGTGGAGTGGAGGCAAGCATCCACCATAACTTAATCTGGAAGATTGACATTGGCTTTAAGGCGATCTGTCATAAACTAATTCAATGGACTGTCAATGCATCAAAGCCCAGGTGTTGAAATATTAGTATAAAAGTTAAAATTTATGTAAAATAAAAATATAAAATTGAATGGTTGGTTAGACCAAATCACAACAGTGTCCTTTAAATTTCCTTCCAGGTGTGAGCACTTCCCTTATCTGTGGCCTTGGTATCAACTACTACTTTGGGATATCAAGCCTTCTGTGCAATGCATACCACCCTCCTGCCTGAAGGATCTGCCCCTTTGTCAACACTGCTGAAGGCATGCAACTGTTAGCCTGAGAAGTTGTCAACCTCACAGCCCCTCCCTCCACCTGGGGCTGCCCAAGTTAAACCTGCAGTTACCCTCACAACTGCTTTTAGTTTATTGTGAATGCTGTTAGTATACTTTTTAATGTTTACTTCCCTCACCTTTTCTCAAATTATTCCTTAAATTTTTATCCAAATGACTGTGCCCTTGGCTTTCTGGGTGTTCTTGTGGTTCATTGAGAACCCAAGTCTGCAGCCAGTCTAGCTTTTCTTAGCTTTTTGAAGACACAACGACCCTCTTTCACCTGTAATAAGAGGGTAGCCTAGGCCTAATTTTTTTAAAACCACATGCGTAAAACGGTTCATTGATAAATCAAATTTTGCAGCCAGTCTAGCTTTTCTAGCTTTTTTTGCTGACACAGAGACCCTCTTCCACCTGCAATGAGAGCGTAGCCTAGGCCTAATTATTTTTGAAGGCCAAATGCATAAAAATTGGGTGAAATAACCCAACAAGATAATATGGACATATATGTGCTTCCCTAACCTAGTATGGAGAAACAACTGATCATGCACCCAAGGTACACTGGAGCAAACCTTATAATGATCCCTAAAGTGATGATGGCATTCACCCTAAATCTGACATCTCATGCCAGGCAATCATACTATTGGAAGTTGTGCAACCAAGCAGTCTGGCTGGGAAGTTAGTCATTTTTATCCAAGAGCTGAGGTTGAACCAGATCTGGTGGATATAGATGGCAAAATTTAGTAATTAGTGAATTGACCACATAAGAAGAGTTAAACTGTAATAACGAGTTTGCTGAAAAGGCAATAACTATATTATATATGAATGCATCAATATAAATTGGCAGACGCCCACAATAATCTATTACCAAGCCCTAATAAGGCCACAAGTACTAATGATTGGTCAGAGGAAGGCCAAAACACTAATTACAACCTTAAAGGGCTGGTAATGGACCTAAACAACAAGCTTGTAACATTTAACTAGTGGTAAATAATGTAGCATATTCTTTACCAGGTGATTAAGTTGGTAAAGCACTTCATCCTTGGTTACTCATACAAGTACTGCATGGTGTGCGCTGAACCTGTAACACATATCAGTCATCTTTACTTCTTGTACACTATCTCAAAAAGTAATGGTCTATAGTAAGCTTATTGCTCCAAAGCAAATGATCACCAAGTATACACCCCACTCAAGATTTCTTCTTTAAAAATATGCTTCTAAAATAAACAATACATATCATTTTAAATTTATTGCGGGGAAGGCCGACCATGGGATGGACACTTCCAAATATGACTCAGGACAGATAAACTTAATACCGGGGAGGCACCCCAGAGAAGCGATGCTATCTCTTGTTGCCAGCGGGAACGCCACTTATGGGGAGGGGGAGGGAACGTGTGAAGGGGCCGTAGCCACTATTGAGCATGTGTGGAGGAAGGGGTCTGATTTGATGAACCAGACTGGGAACCAGGAGGAGACCATCTGTTGGCGACGCGGTGGGAGGTATCCAAACATCCACGCTTGAAAGTGGTCCACCAAATGAGACCGGAATCTGTGGACAGTTTCTGGGAGGGTGGGGGTGGAGCCTGCGATGGCATCTAAGACAATCGTGTGGATGGTTCACATGGCGATTGCAACCACCAGAGCACGGAGGGAGGGTGAAAGGGAGGAGGCCATTGATAGAGCAAACATATCTCTTGACAGACTGAAGGGATGCGTTTGATCGTGGCCCAGCAGACGTTGAATTTCGCGCCATATCACTTTAGAGGTGGGGCACTTCTCCAGGCGGTGGAACAGCATTCCATACTGGCCGCACATGACACAGGATGAGTGTAAAGTGTTAGAGCGCTCAGCTGTACGATACACCCGCCTCAGGCAGCGCCACACATGGGAGCGGACTTGAGGCTGCAACAGAGGGTGATGTACATATTTCTAGATTGTTTTTTGGGTCTCAATGAAATAAGGGATGTCTATCATGTTCAGGTAGTCCACCCTGGATAGGACATGGGGCCGAATGGGGTTCACGCCATCATGGATGGGTAGCCCCTGTACTCTCTAGTGTGAACTGAGGAGAGGGGCGGCCTCTTTGGGTTGTATGTCCGCTAATACGAATTCTCCACTCTGCGCTCCGCATGGAGAGTAGGATTCGTTTGTAGTGGAGTTTTAGTCCCGTGAGGACCTGTGGCCGATGTGTGTGATGCGAGGTAACTCATCAGGGAGTGGGGGTTTGATAGATTGTTGAGGCCCAAGGCTTGGGAGAAGTTGGAGCGGGCTGCGCGGGACCAGTGTTGGGATGGGAGTTTAGGAGTGGTGACGGCCACGATCCAGGTGCCCAGGATCTTGGCAGCATGGGCTTTGAAGTCAAGCAGGCCCATGCCACCATGATGATGCGGGCCAAACATGCCTCTAGCCGCACTGGTGGAGGGCGGACTGACCAAAGCCATCCTTGCAGCAAGGCATACAAGGATTTGAAGAAGCTTGGGGAGAAGGGGATGGCGTGGGCTCCAAATCAGACTTTGGATAGGAGCATAGAGTTGGCTAAAACAACCCTGCCAGTAAGGGAAGTAGGGTGGGCTCTGAGAGAGGCGATTCGCTTCGTCACATTGTCCAGAATACGGCACTCCATTACTGCTGACGTGTATCCGCCTGCCTCCATCCACACGCCCAGATGGCGCACTGGTCCTATGGTAGGACGTGGCACGAAGGGGAGCACCAGTGGAGCGGTGTGTGTTGAGTTAGTAAGGCGTGGACGTGGGCGGGCAGATGGGCCGGGTTGGGAACTAATTGCTGGGGCCCAGCAGTTCTGAAACCGACCAAGGAGGATGACTTCGGTTTTGGAGGCGTTCAGTGCCGCGTTGCTTACCCGGGAATACTCCTGGATGAGAGCTTCAAGCGCGCGTGCATCTTGATTATTAGACACCCCAACCACACAATCATCTGCGAATGCCAATATCTTGACTGGGGCTTGGCCTGGCACATGGACCTCAGTGAGTTGGGCATTCACATTTTGCAGTAGTGGGTCAAGGCTGAAGTTGTATAAGAGTGGGCTGAGGGGGTCCCCTTGTCGCAAGCCCCATTGAGGGCGGACTACTTCCGTTAGGAAGCCAGGGCCACGCACTGCCATTGTTGCAGATTCCGTGAGCAGCATCACCCAGTTGATGAAGCGAGGGGGTAGGCGGAATTGATGGAGGCAGGCCCTTAGGTATTCCCAGTTTACTCTATCATAGGCCTTTTGTTGGTCCAAGAATACAAGTACCCCAGAGGCTGTGGACTGACATACATTAGCCACAGAGTGCACATTATCCCAAATTGACCTTCTGGGGATGAAACCGAATTGTTCTGGGGAGATGGTGGCGGATGCTACAGTCCCTAAACGGTTAGCCATGATTTTTGTTAAACTTTGGTGTCTGTGTTTGTTAGAGAAATGGGGCGCCAGTTGGCTATGTCAAGCTTATCCCCTTTCTTGAATAGTGTGACAGTAAAGGCCTCATGTCCTCCTGGTAGGAGGTGCGTTTCCTACAGGCTTTGGTTAAGTGAGGCAAGCAGAAGTGGGGATATATATTTGAAATATATTTTGTAGAACTCATATGGAATGCCATCTGGGCCTGGGCATTTTTTGGTTTGGCGCATCGCAAATGCTGTCCATAATTTGTTTGGAGTAATTAAATTCATTATTTCCGGGTATCAGAAAATGGTGCAGATATGAGCTCAGTCAAGATATTCTGCCACTTCAGCCAGCTGAATTGGTTTGGCTTGGTACAAATCAGAGTAATATTTTTGCATTTTGATTGCCACTTCAGCCAGTGTATCTGCAATAAATTTATCCGATCTTCGCACCTGTGTGCAGGCCACGCTCTGGCATGGTGCAAAAATTTTTTGAAGAAGTATGCGGTGCACTTGTCGCCTTTAGTGATGCGTGTGGCCCTGTATTGGACACAAACCCGATGTTTGTGTTGCCTTTCAAGTGCGTTGAGGTGGGCGGCTGCCTCCGCCCACTTCTGGCCCCATGCAGGGCTATATCCTGAGGCTGGAATATTGGACTCCAATTGGCCAATTCTGCCAGAGTGCGCGAGATAACCACCGATGTGGCTCATGAGCGTCTGGAGGAGAGATGGCGAGAGTGGCGGATGGTGTCCTCTTTGTAAGATGCCCATATGGAAATGGGGTCCACGCAAAACAGTGCAACAAACTTTTTTGCCAAAGTTGCCTCTTCCACCCACATGGGAAATCCTGGAAACGCAAGCTTGGGGGCGATTTTGCACCTATTTGGGGCCTTAGCAACTGTGACAGGTAGGTGGTATGTTATTGTGACCAGTCAGTGGTTGGAGAATTCCATTTTCATTGTTTTGAAGTGGGAGATGTGGGGTTGTAATTTCGCTGGCATTAGAATAAGGTTGATGCGGGTCATGGACCTTAATTGGCCGTTGTGGATGTGGGGACGCATCATGTTTTTGAGCAGCAGGACATGTCACAGCAGCACATCCATTAACCCAAGGGTGGCCTTTAGAACGCGTAGTTCAATGTGACCCTGTGGGGCATGGGGTGATGAAGGCCACTGGTCTATTGGTGAGGTTAGCCAACAGTTCATGTCGCTGTCTAGGAAAGAATCAGGGGGTAGCGGGAGGGATTTGACCAATGAGAAAAATTCCTGACGCTCGTGTGCACCATTTGGGGCATAGATGTTGACAATTGCGTGTGCTACTTCAGCCCACGAGAAGGTGACGACGAGCACTCAGCCATTTAGGAATGTTTCTGAGGATACAAATTTGAAAAAATTATTTTTCTGAAATAGCACCCCACAGTGCTTCGACCAAAAGGATAGGGATGGGAGGAGCATTGTTTTCCAAGTTTCCTCGGAACCTCGTGGTCAGTGGGACTCCTGGATGGCCAGGATATCCACGGGTATATTTTGTTGTAAAAAACTCAGTTTCCTAGCCCATGATGGGGAGGCCTTGAGTCCGGCGATATCAAATGTCCCTAAAGTGAAGGTTTCCCCCATCACACCTTAGGTGCGAGGGGGTGGGCTCCCGGGCCCACCAGCCTCTTCTAGGTCCCCACAGGCTTTCACAGCAGCGCGGGTGTTAGCAGCAACGCTATCAGAGTTTTTGTTGATTTTTGTGGAAAGAGTCGCGCTGGCTTTGGCCTTTGCTTTTTGTTTTCCCGACATTGGACGAATTTTTTGCGGTGCGGATGAGTTTGGTGCACCGTTGAGCAGGTCAAAAAAAAAATTTTTAGTTGGGATAGGTCCCAAGTCAGTTTTGACTGGAGCTTGGGTGCAATGATTGGGTGAGATCGAGTCTCCCATCAGATCCTCAGATTGAGTGGCCCACTTGGCATGGGCTTCCCAATCTGATTGGTTGATGGATTCCCAAGTTGCTTCCACCGTGAAGGTTTCCATGTCCTCATGGCGTTGTGAGTGTGGGATAGTGGTGGTGGCCTTGGCCATTTCCTTGGCCGTGGCCCTATGGGCCTGCTTAGCCTTTTTCCGTTCTTGTGGGGAGATAGGCTTTACCAATAGGTAGCAGCCTAGTGCTCCCCACGGGAAAGCCTCCTTGGTGCTTGTGGTTGGTTCGTAGTGCGCCTCTCCATTGGCCATGGCCGCCGAGGGGTGCTCTTGGAATGTGACGCCCTCCTTGATGGGGCATGCATGTGCCTTGTGGCCAAACGCATCACAGTGGGTGCAAATGGGGGGCGCGCTGTCCATGGTCACCCGGAATGGGTGGGTGGTATGCCCTGCAATATCAATAAAAGTGGAGTGCGGGATCTGGGTTAGGTCCTTCATGATCTCCTCAGTTGGGGTCAGAACTGTGATGGCTTTGCCGGTGCACAGGTGTGGCATCAGTGTGAAGCGTTGCATTTCAAAAGATTGTATTTCGCCATATATGGCGAGACCATCTTTCAGGTGATGTTCCAAAATGTCACGTTTTACCATAGTAGGCAAAAAGTCAAATGTGAGGAAAATTTGGTTTGATTTTGTCCATCTGGTGCATATGTTTTTGACGACCCATTGCCCTTCGGGGAGGTTGACCACTACACGCACCACTGCAGCCTCATCTGCTGCTTTTTTGCTCTCAAAACCTAGGTCCAGCCAACCGCGTGACATGGAGTGCGGTGCAACATACACCGCGGTCAGGAAAATTTTGTGTACATCTTCACAAAATTTTTCCCATAAGGCCGTTTTTTGGATGTCCAGATACACGCGGACTCTGAATTCCACTGACGAAAGTGGTTAGGAGTGTGGCGTGTTGATGTACTGGTTGCATTGTGCTTGCCATGCGAGTATCTCCGGGGAAATTGTGACCGCCAGTTTTTTAAGATTTTTGTCAATTCTGCCGGATTCTCTGGGGCATTTTTGAACGTTGGAGGCCGCGGGCCTTCCACTTGCTCCTCTTACCTTGCTTGCCCAACTGCTCCCTGACATGGGTGCAGACTAATCTCCTCTGTGAGATTATCAAACTAGATTCAGTCTTGAATTGAATAGGTTGCAAAAGTGTTTGCAACGAGAAAGAAAAGTAGAAACAATACATATCTAAGCTTCCTTGTATTAATAATATTTATAGGCTGTTCAATAGCAATCTTATATTAGCAATTGAACCAGGTGTGACCCAAATAAAAGGTTGGTACTTAAAATAATTGTCAGATAAACACTTTTACAAATAGTGGGCTCTGCTAATGTGCCAGGCCAACCAGTATGGAGATTGGCTGACCCTTGCAGTTTCGCTTTCATAGGCGTACCAACCCTCTAGAAACCACGCTTAACCCACCAACCCAGCAGACCAATGACTTCGCCTTAGCCTCATGGTCCCTCTTGGGTGTGCCCAGCGAGTCCATCCCCCATCCTGGGAAGTTATGGCACTCCTGCGCTGCACCGCCCTCATGGCTGATGGTTATCAGCATATCATCGTTGGTGGCCAGTTGACCAGGTTCCCATTGGTTCCTCATAGGGCTGAGGTATGGGAGCCGGTAGCGTTTGCCACTCCAGGCGCGTCACCCTGTGCCTACTTTGGGAATCATCAGTCACTTTCCTATCCACTTTAGTGGCTTTTGCTACTTCAGAAAAATAGAAAGTGGGCAAAAGAGAGATCTTTATTTGGAGGAAAGGAAGATATATATACTCTAGGCTACTGCGCCTATGAAAACCCCTCAACCATCCAAGCTGGAACCTCAACCAATTGCTGTCATCCATGGTAGAAATTCCCTCCTATTCCGCTTGTCCCAATCACCTAATATTAGGTCAACTCATCCTTGACACAAGTCGCTAGTTAGACATACATAAATTATTATAATATAGAATTTGATCATCAATGGCATAAGTCACTGGTACTCCTATTAGGGCAGAAAAATTATAGTCAGATGATTGATAACGATATCTCAGCTTTCTACTGTAAAATCTCACAATCATCTTCATATGTCAGTCAGCATCAAGAAAAGATTTTGCCAAACTTATATTTGAGGCAGCGAAATCATTGTCAGATGGTTGATAACAGATAATTAGGCCTTCCCTTAGAAATTCTTTAACTAACCCACAATTTGCAGCCATTGTCAAACTAGAAATCCGCTGAACATAAATGATCAATAATTTTATTATTTAACTGAGTCAATCTGATCAGGGGATAGACAATACTAAAACAGAAACTCCAAAAACTAAACCAACCAAATAACATAATCTGTTTTTTCTAAACAAGAAACGGGAAACACAAAAGTAATGAAAAACTACCTACCAGGTGCACAGCGGCGAGCTGCTTATCCCACCATGGTGGAGGAGGAGGGGGTTAAGGAGGATTAAAATTTTCATCCCTAGATTAGCATTGAAAAAGCGGATTAATGTTGATAGTAAGAGGGTTGGGGCATCCGTAGAATGAGGGTCAAGGTGAGGTAGATAGCAGTTGAGTTTGATGATTTGGGCCTGGATAAAGGACTCTATGAGTTCAGCAACATGGTGTTTGGCTTGGAGCGGGCGTCAGGAAAAAGACTAATTTCACAACGTTTGCTCTGGTGACATGTGTAGATGGAGAATTCTGCCAGAGTAATGCCACGTTTGACAGTGATGGTGGCATTTTCATGGAGGCGTTGGATTTCCACTTTTGCAGTAGGAGGAAAATTAGAGGGGAACAAGGGGTGCAGCCCTTTTTCATGTTCATTGATGGAATTTGCCATGGCTTCACAAAGATGGCAACTTTTGGGTGAGGCCACTTCAGCCTCGGCAAGCTGGTGGTTGCTTTGGTAAGGAGTAGCATCGGGTTTAGGGGACAGATTGTTTGGGTGGGAGTGGGGCATCAAAGTCTAAATTCATAAACAGTTCTAGATCGATTGGTTTAGCTGGAGGTGGGACAATTTCACCAGATTTGGTCACTTCATCCAATAAGCCCCAGGGATTTTGGTTGACTTGGATTGATTCAGTGATAGGTGGCTGTGGTTGTGAAAGTTTTGAGGTGAAAGATTTTTGGATTAGACATTGGTCCAAGCCTGCTCCCAATTGGTTGGCATGGGTGTAGTTTGGCTGGTGTGGGTTTGGGTTACTAGATTTTGCTGCTGATTCATTGAGCGCACAGCCTGGGGGGCAGCCAAAATCCCAACTCAAATGCTGTTGGTGTGGCCTCATGGGTGGAGTTGGCCGTGTTTGCAGGGTGTGAATTATATTGACATGCTTTTTTCATATGGTCCAATTCAAAGCAGTGGGGGAAAATTGTGCGACTGTTGTTGGTGTGAGCCCAAAAGAAATGGTCAGGTGCAGATGGGATATAGGCATGCGGTGGGATGTGCTGGCCATGTTTAGCTGGTGGGGGATAATGGTGGCTATTGCCCTAGGTGCCGCAAGGCGCTCAGCACCACTGGGGCAATAAATTAGAGGATGGGTTCTGTGCCATAAGTGGACAGCCCAGACATCAACTCCTCATAGAGTGTTTGAGAGGGGAGGTGTGAGGGGAGGTTTGCAAAGGTCACCATGAGTGTGGTATCATTGGGAAAGGCATGTACGAGTGTTAATGGGTGTGTTCTTATAAATTAAGGGCGTTGCTGCTGCAGCGTCTGTATCCTCTTCATTAGGGAATCCAATATCAAAGTAGCCCTTGTAAGGTCAGAAGTTTATAAACCCTGCTGGTGAAAAGGTGGCCGTTGCCAGCTCATTTATTGCTTAGTTGTTGTATGGGAAGAGATGTCCATACTTGACGTGGAGGCAAAAGCAAATATTGGATTGGGGTAGGATTAGGGGTGGGGTGGGTTGGGTGGACTTGTGCAAGGTGCAGTGCCAGGTCCCTTGGAGGGGCATAGTGGCTGGATGTATTTGGCGGACTGGATGAGCCAGTCTGCACACGTTTGCCTGCTGGCAGTAAACGCTAGTGGGTGGAGCACCGCTGCCCCATACTGGGGCAGCAGAGGGTAGATCTGAGGACATAAATTTGGAAAAGAATGCGGTGAGGTGGTGGTGAAAAATCGACTTGTTTTTCAAAAAATTTCTCGAAATTGATGTCAAGCGGAATGAAAAGCCCAATTAATGATATTATAGCCTATAGAATAATATCAAAATAGGCGATTAGCTGTCTTTCACACCTGACTAATTGACACCCCTAATTCTGATATTATTGTGAGGAATCCATCTGTTTATTTTCCAACAATAATCAGGGCATTTTCTGATCAGCTTGAGAGGATTAATAAGTTTTCTCACCATATAACAGGATTATATAAGGTCGCACAACTTGTCATAGAAATGGAAAATAACATTTGTACTGCCCTGCCAGTTGGGCTGTGTGAGAACACAGAAAGCAACCCAGAATGCGGGGGCATAGCTTTATCTAATGACTTGGTAGATGCCAAAAGAGAATTAATTATGGAGAGGTGACTAATGACCACCGTAGCCAACATCCCAACTAACAACCAGACTGTGGCCACTGGGGCAGAAGCGGATTTTACTACAGACAACTCTTCAGGGACCACAGGAGGTCTGGGATGTGCTGAGGAACCACTGGGTGGGGAACAAGCCTTGAGGTCACAAAATCTCGCCCAGTGGGGAGAGATGATCTTCAATAACAACAATTCGTCTTAACGCCAGAGGGCGTCCACAAGTGGGGATATCCCAACAGGCTGCTTGCTTGGTAACCTCATTTTATAATAGGGTGTAGCATCTTGTAGGAATTGCCTCTAGGGTTAGTTGTTGCAGAACCCTGGAAACATAGTTCTGGGAATTGGCAGCGACAAACATAGTTGAAAAATTGTATAACTTGAAAAATTTAATTGATTGGGGTTTGTTTATTGCAAACAAAATTATGAGAATTGAATTACAACTGTTCCAGTGAGGTTTGGTTGTCTTAAGGACTAGGGGCTTGAGGTATATGTGTGAATGCATGAATTAAATTATTGCAACCTCAACCAAATTTTTGGCAGTGTCAGGATTTGATATAATGAGCAGTTCTAAATCCCTGCTCCCAAATTGAGCCTCAGTATATCGAATCTTGAACCAGCATTTTTGGAATCTTACCCTGAAGGCGCCAAATTTAGATATATCAAGAAGCATCATGCGCATGAGAATTAATGTAAACATTTTCAGGAATCCTATGCCTGCTTCCCAAATAGCGAGAGGCGTGGTTACCACCACTGCAGTCATGAGGGCAACATAGTACTATGAGGGTTCTGGTCAGACAGTCAATCTGGAAGGCAATTTAAGATCTTAATCATATGAGGCTGCAAAGGTCCTTGAGGCGCCATGTCCCTACACGCCTTTAAACATCAACTCTTTCTAACAAAATAAAGGAGTATATATTGCCCCATCTTTTCATTTTTTTACCTCTCCGCTCTAATTTATAGCTTTGAGCCTATTTTTAGACTTCAGCATCAGTCAAGAGAACTGTTACACCGAGAAAAGTGGTGCTCACTTCTGAGGGATCCAAGCTGATCGAGTGAAAGCGTCTATCAAAGACAATAGAGAATAATAGCAGTCAAGAAAGTCAGCCTGCTGATCAGTCAAGAAGTGTTGCTTAATGGATCAGAGTCTTACGATGCAAAGTATTTCCCATACAGCCCAAAAGCTTAGAATTTTTGACCTAAGTTTCAGTTCATTCTACCTTCCGTTGATGGTTATAACTACCAACATCAATATGAGAATTATAAAGAAATTATCTACAATTAATAAGTGGCGTTTATTCTGTGAGAGGCTGCTCAAGTCAATCCTCCACTTCTTTAGTGCCTTCTACCATGTGAAATTTATATACCTCAGCCCAACTACCTGTGGGAGAACTGACCTTAGGGACTGAGCGCTATCTGAAAATCTTTATCCATCCAGCAATTTGGACACCCCTCAACTAGTCAGGTTACTTATCACGAAGTCTTTTGACAGCTATGGCTTACCCAAACTTTACACTCCCATATTGCCAATTATTATAACGCAGCTTCCTTCTTCATCCACAACAATTAAGAAGCCATTTTCAAAAACTGACTTTTAATCAACAAAGCCTGAAACTAACTCATAACGGTGGATATCTAATTATAGGCTACTTCAAAGACCAGCTTTGCTGGAATATACAACTCCTGAGGCTGCTTGAAACCAACATCTTCATCAAGTCAAAGACATGGTACAGACCCTCCAGCAACACTATCAGGAGCTGGCCTCTTGCGACTTCACCTCTGGTAGTTGAGGACCTGGGGGCCTAATGGTCTAGAAGGTTCTGAAGGTCCCCTTGGGCTCAAGGGCCCTCTGGCCCCACAGTGCCTACACTTGGTGACCATCAAGACCCTTAAAGAAAGGACGTTTTGACAGCCTAGCTGCATTATGGGATAAAATCTGTAATATGGCCCAAGGATGCAAGCTCAGTGTGTTGGAAGTTAAACCAGATTATGCTTTGTTAAATTCTTGGTGTTTGGGCTCAATTCCACCGAGTTGGTTTTGCACAGGGTATGAGCCACTGAGCAACCAAATCAGATGATATGAGGATCGCTGACTTATAATAAAACTAAATAAAATATGTTTAGAGCTATGCCCCTTATTTAGACCTTTATTTTTATATAAATCGCATACTTATCTGCGCTCTTTCTTCCCTCATAAAAGCCTCCTCATTTAATCTTCCATCAGACCCTTTACACCTCAGTTCCCCAGCTGGATGCATCCTCAGCTCTGTAGTCTATTCTTCTTTCCTTTTCAAATTACTCTCATATGTATCAGATCTCAGCATAAATACTCTCATTTCGCTGAATGTCCTCATAATACTTGTATATAAGTTCATATTCCTTATTTCATAAATCTCAAGACTCGTCTCGATCCCCTTCTGATCCACCAATATGGGTAGCATATCATCCAGTCATATTAACTTCCCGACATTACCCCCCTTTGACTGGATGATAGGCTCTTACTGTTTATATGCTCTAAGGAACTTCACATGGACTCAGTTGATAATCTGACCCCCAGCAGGTTCCTTAATGGTGTAAACATCCATGCCAGTCTTCTCAATAATCTTGAACGGTCCAACCCAAATGTTGGAGAGCTTATTTTTCCATCTGAATCCATGCTGGTCATGGAATAAAACATAATCCCCCACAGAAAACAACGGAAGTCCGCTTTGGCGCTTCTGGTCAGCCACCTGGTCATGAATTTCCTTAGCCAAACTGGTGTAGTAGGCTTCTGCTTGCAGCTTGATCAATGTATCCATGAGTTGCTTTAGATATCGTTGAGGATTCACACCACCAGTGTCCTCTACACACGAATATAGCAAGGCAGGCAGAGCCGGATGTCAACCATACAGTAGTTGAAAGGACTCTTACCAGTGGCAGAATGATAGCTGATATTATAAGTGAAAACAGCAGTAGGTAGAAGAGCACTCCATTCTGAGGGTGATCTGTTATCAATTTGCGGAGTATGTTCACTAGGGTTACATTGACTCGCTCCACCATTCCATCTGATACCAGATGATAGGGGGTGGTCAAAATCCTGTGAATCGCCATCAACTCATTTAACTTTAGCAGGATATGTGAAGTGAAGTTGGTTCCGTTGTCCATCAGAATGAACTGCAGGCAGCCGTGTCACTATATAACACACTCCATAATAAACTTGGCAGTGGTGACCGCGCCCAAGCCGCTAATAGCCCTGGCCTCCACCCATCGGGTCAAATAATTGATAGTGACAATTATATAATTGTATTGATTGGCACTAGTCAGCAGAGGTCCCACTACATCAATGGAAACGGTGTGCCATGAGAACTGGGGTTTCACTAGTTGGTAGGTGGTCTTCTTGTAAAAAAGTTTTTCTACTTGACTCTGATGGCAACAGCTAACCATTTCCAATACGTCATAATGCATGCTCGCCCAAAAGTATCAGGGTTGCAAAAACTCTAGCGTTTTCTGCAATCCTCCATGGCCTACAGCCCAATAAGCATCCATAATTATTGAGGGTCTAGTCGAAGGCTTAGGAAAATTCAGCGTCAAGTCTCCAATCCGCTTGTATAATTTTTTCCCCTTGCACAAAGGTATTCTCCCGGAGTCCATCTAACACCTTGATCACCTGCAGCGGCTCATCCTAATATTTGTTCGCCACCATCTTTTCATACATTATATCTGCTAGATCCGCCATGATAGCAACTGTGGGCAATCAAGAAAGACAATCCGCATTTTGATGTTTTGCTCCTGGTCAATGTGAAATCTTGAAATCATATGCTTGCAGCTTCAGAGCCCAACGTGCGAGACATCCTTCCAGCTCACAAAGATTCTGTAGCCAGCACAAGAAAGCGTGATCCATTACTACTTGGAATATCACCCCCATGCAGATTTACCCAAAACTGTTTGTAAGCGTAGATCACCAATAGACACTCCTGATCTGTTATGGTGTAGTTTTGTTCATGACAGTTCAAACTGTGACTACAGAATGCGACAGGATGTTCCACGCCGTCATCATCCTTATGAGATAATACTGCCCCAATAGCAGTGAGGGATACGTCCATTTGTACTATGAATTTACCTGTCAAAGTTTGGGTATTGCAAAATGGGTGCGCTTACTAATGCGGTATGCAATACATTGAAAGCGTTCTGCCATCGTTCCATCTAATCAAAAGAAGCGTTTTTCTTTGATAACTTGAAAAGCGGGGCCCCAATGCAGCTGAAATTGGGAATAAACCGTTGGTAGTACCCAACTATCCCCAGAAACACCTGAATCTCCCGTTTATTCCTTGGCTGAGTCATCTTGCTTATCACGTCCACTTTAGCTGGTTGTAGTTTAAGCCCATTTGAATCCATGACAAACCCGAGATATTCCAATTGCTCTTTAAAGAAATGACACTTTCATGGCTTAATTTTGATATTAGCAGAAGCGAGGCGCTGAAACACTTGCTCCAAGTGGGCCAGGTTCTCTGTAAACGTCCGTGAAAACACATTGATGTCATCAAGATAAACGAGAATGCAGGACAGCTTTAAATCGCCTAAAATTGTATCCATGGCCCGCTGAAATGTAGCCGGTGCATTACACAACCCTTGCAGCATGTGAGTCGGCTGGAACAATCCTCTTGAGGTGATGATCACACATTTCTCCCATTTCCATTAATGGCAATTCAATCTGCCAGTACCCCAAGATCATATCCATGGTAGAAAAATAGTACACCCCGCCCAATCAGTCTAATGCATCATCAATCCATGGAAGATGGTAAGAATCCTTCTAAATTACGTTATTGAGTTCCAATAGTCAATAATCACTTGATTTGTGCCATCCTTCTTTTTTACAATGATCCCAGATGACGCCCACGAACTGTTTGACAGCTCTAACATTCCTTGCTCAATAAGTTTATCCACTTCGTTGGAGACAACCTCTTCCACCTGCTTTTAGACATCTAATAGGTCGTGAACAAATGGGAGGGTGATCCCCCATATATATCCAATGTACCACCCCTTGAGTGCATCCCAGGTCATGATCGTCATTTGCAAAAATATCCCAATACTTTTCAAATAATGCCATAGCCTTATCTTGTTGTTTCACTGATAATCCCATGAGCGCTTCCCGCGGGACCACGGTCAGTACGCTGAATGAGGAGCAAGCCATTAATCCGAGATCCTCCCATGAGCCAAAATTATGAATATGACGAACTTCTTCTGTATGGATAAAGTGTAGGTAAGCCACCACTTGGTGCCGCCGGATCATTATTGCCTTCTTCTTAGATTTGCTAGCAGCACCTTCATCTCCTCATTCCCAGGCAGCAGTAACCCTGGAGCTACATGTGGTTTGAGCCACAAGCGCTGGTGAGGCGCCATAATTTCTCCATAAAGCCCCTTAGGGATATCAATTTCCAGCCCAGTCCCCACTATGCTCTGCTGTCTAGATGGTAGGCTTAAAGCGCGCGTTGCTTAGAGCAAGATTCATTTGTACTCATATATCTGGTTGGGAAGGATCCTAGTCTGCCAGCTTAGTTGCTGATAACAAACAGGAATCACTCCGTCGCTGTAAGCTAGATTGACCAATCTGGAGTGAACTGGATCCATTGGGATTCCACCTAAGGAAAGATACTGGGATTTGCTGGCTGAACATGGTAAGGGATTCTTCCTCCATTTTTTCACAACGCCACATTTCCTCATAAAAGCCGTTCCAATTAACATATTGTAGTGGTTACTTGGAAAAACCACCGCCGGAGCAGACACCTAAACTGACCCAAATTGTAGAGGCAACGCACTATATGCTCCTTCTGACACAGTGTTGTGCGTTCCCGCGGTCCCATACACTACTCTATGGTCCACATCCAGTTTCAACATAAGTTTAGCCACCAACCGAGTGGAGACTATTTTCACAGGTGCTCCTGTATTTATGCTAGCGCAGATTTTTGTGTTTTGAACGAATATGTCATAATAAGTACATTCCGAGTAAGAAGAATCATTGGTGTTTATTAATTGTACGTTCAAGGGCTTTGTGCTGTTCAAAAAGGAAGAAATGTCCTTGCCTACTTGAGGATACTCATTAGCAATTTTTCCCACCGGAATGGCTATGTTAACCCCTACTAAAGGAGCAACGTTTGGTGAAGGATCTGAGTTGCTAATGCCAGTCTGTTCTAGGATCTGCCATGCATATGGCTTCTGCACGTCTTGTCAAAGCTTGGCCAGATGTGGTGAACCTTTACCCACGGAAGCGGAAGCAGGGGTATCCAAAGAAAGCTGCTGGTATAACAAATCATCCAATTGAGGTTCATTTTTTACCCAAAAAGACATTTGGGGATTGTTGGGGACAAGTGATTTGGACTTAGCGGAGATAGAGTGTCCCATCTCTACTCTGCTTGAGCTTTTCCCTGCTCAATTATCTTAGTTGGCATTTCATACAAATGTGGTTGAATAGGGCAATTGGCTGCATAATGCCCTCTTTGTTCGCACTGGAAGCAAGTGTTCATAAAAGGTGCATGTATATAGTTTGGGGTGGAAGAACCAGGTCAAATTTTGCCAGTAAGGTTCTAAGGTCGTGGATAAACTGGTGAAGCGTACCTGGGCCAGAAAGGGTCTATTGACTCATGTGAGGGATGAATACATTCCAGCGGCTGATAACCCAGTCGCTGCGGCCTATATCCTGCAAGGGTTGGAGCAGGGGCAAAAGCAATTTTTGGGCTACGTTAGGGGTGCTGTTCATGGAGGAGAGCTGATGTAAGGCGTTCACAATCAGAATAAGTCTGGTATCCCCGTCCAACACATGGGACATAGCGTTATATAGTTCTCAATATGGTTTGACAGCTGCCATCATCGCTATACCTACATCCTCAGTGGCTAAAATATTTGCCCCAAGTAGAACGTGTGCTTCCGCTGAAAACTGCTCAGCAAATTCTGACAGAGTTTCGTTTTGGTAAGACTGTATAGTCATAAAGTCAGCTTTCCATTGAAACATCTTGGTAGCGCCCTCGAACAGCTGGATGATGATTGTTTTTACTTGTGCGTAAGATACTGAGCTGTTGGGAAGATAGCAGGTCACCTGATAAGCACTTTCCACATCCAAAGTGGACAGCAACAATTTTGCTTTTCATCAATCAGTAACTCCTTCCACAGCGAATTCAAACCACTTAAAGTAATCGTGTAGTTTCCTGTCACAACTGAAAAGAGGTAATTTTTCAATACAAACAAATTCGCTTTGCTCTAGGTTCCTGCTGCAAGGTCCAGGCGAATTATTATTGGAGTGACTATGGGAACCATTACTTGATGCATTATCATACAGCTGTCCGGATGAACTTGAACTTGTCAAAAAGGAATAGGGAGAAGTGGTGCCACATGGGGGTCTACCATACCGCCCAATGGATATTTATTTGCTGATCCATAACATTTTTCCCCCGAGTCACCATCAACTACCCCATTTTCCCTGGCTCTGGTAAGCTCTGCAACCTGTTCGTTGATCAACTGCTCCACTTTAACTGAATAACTTTTACACCGCCCATCCTGAACTTCCTGTTGCAGCGTTTCATATTGTTGTTGTAATTCCTGGCGGACTACCCTTTCTTTTTTAAGTTGCTGTTCCACAGCTTGTACTAGCAAAAGAACTTCTTTGATAATATTCTGCAAGTGGGTTTGCTGTCAACTTGCAGTTTCAGCTTGTTGATTGGCGACATTTACTTGGTTGACAAGGTAGGATTGTTTCTGTACCAATTCATCAATAGCCCGTTGAAGAGTATCAAGGCGCCCTTGCATGTCTGCATACTCTCTTGTCTCACTAATTGGAGGAGGGAAGGCTTGTTGACGCTCAGCCTGACTAACGACTTCCAGTTGTGTAACTCAGTAAATAAGCTGGAGATACTCAGGAGACGTTGACCAAAGGATAATTGAGCTATCTGTCAATCGCTGAGTATTCCATTTGATATGAAGTTAATTTACTTCAGTTGATAGAGAGCCAATTTGGGTCGCCACTTGTTGTTCCATCAGGGTCAATTTAAATGTGAGCTGGGCAATCTCGGCTTCAAGAGCTTCAACCCATTCAGCGAGCTCTGTCATAAAGAGCTCGGTATTATTCCCCAAAGTTGTTAATCCTGAATCCATTCCACCATAGGCCATGCTGATTCAGCAGTTCCCTTATTACTCAAGGTAATTCTGAATTTAACTGTGGTACCAGAATGTCCAATTGATGGCGGATGTCCCCAACGTGATGAACCATTTGTGCTAGCACTCCTTATATTTCCAAAAATGAATGATCAAGGTGGTCGAGCAGAAGGCGGGTATCATGCTGCTGTGCTTGTGAGAGCCGTAATACATCTCTAATTTTAATATTATGATGAGCCAGCACACGCAGTAGCTGACAAATCGAAGGTTGTACATAAGTGACTAAGTATTCCTCAATTCTGTGGGTACCAAGGGGTGAGCTAACCCTGTAGTAGTCACATCTAAATAAGACATGTACAGCGCGTATCAATTTTCTTGATCGCGTTGGTTATAGAATAAACTCAGGGAATTTTCCCCAGTCTCATCCTTGTATAGATGATACCCATGCAACAGCCATTCCATAATAATTCTTAGTTGTTGAGGAGTCACATTTGTGGAGTGTCCTTGTTGATTGGTCGTCTGCTCAGGGAAATTGTCAATATGCAAATTAATCACAACTTCATCATCCCCTTGTTCAGTAACAGTGAATAATGTTGGTTTGGGGTTAGAGGCCTCCCGGGCTTCTTCAGCATACCATGCCTGGATACAATTAAGTTGTGTCAGAACAGAAGAGGACTTGTCTTTGTATAGTTGTTTGGTTTTTGTTTTTCCAACTATAGTTGCTTAGTGGGCCCCCTGTAGTGAGCACCACTGTTAATTCTTGGCGTTTGGGCTTGATTCTGCCGAGTTGGTTTTGCACAGGGTATGAGCCACTGAGCAACCAAATCAGATGATATGAGGATCGCTGACTTATAATAAAATTAAATAAAATATGTTTGGAGCTATTGCCCCTTATTTTGACCTTTATTTTAATATAAATCACATACTTATCTGCGCTCTTTCTTCCCTCATAAAAGCTTCCTCATTTAATCTTTCATCAGAACCTTTATACCTTGGTTTTCCATCTGGATGCATCCTCATCTTGTAATCTTCTATTCTTCTTTCCTTTTCAAATTACTCTAATACGTATCAGATCTCAGCATAAATACTCTCATTTCGCCAAATGTCCTCATTTCACTCGAATATAATTCATATTCCTTATTTTGTAATTCTTGATACTCATCTTGATCCCCCTCTGATTCACCAATATGGGTAGCGTATCATCCAGTCATATCAACTTCCTGAAATGCCTTTTCCAATGTGTCACAATAATATTGGATTGTTGGGATTGTCATGGACCCAGGTAAAAAAGTTTAGACTGGACTCCCAATTAGGGTGTGTGAGCACCCAGTGGAGATCCCATAATGCCATAGCACAGTGGTCTGAATGACTTGGGGGAGCGGGTTCTAGTTTAGATGTGAGGATAGCAAAAGTTCAGCAACGTACCAAAGGCCCTTAAAGCAAACCAAATGGTTATGATGGGGCAACTGCGAGTCTTGCCACCACCAAGGGCGGGGGAGGCAGGTAGGATGACAACTCCTTAGGGTTTTGCAGTTACAGGCCTTTGTTTTTAAAGAGATTGGGTTGTGGATCAACAAAGGACAGTTTAAGGCCCGCCGCAAGATTATCAGTGGGAGCAGGGCATAAAGGGTGCCACCTAAAGCGTCAGGGCTGAGCTCTACCTGATTAGGGTGCTCCAGGCCCCTCAGGTGAGCAATATCATTAGTGGGTGGGTTGGGTGGGGGTCTTAGTCTCTGAAGATGATGGAACAGATATGATCAGGAACTGCCCCACCCAGAGAGCAGCTTTATAGGGAACCAGCTGCAGAACGTACAGCCAAATTCATGACAAATGGGCACGCAATAGCGGCAGGAAAAGCAGATGTAGTTTCTGAAGAAACTGATTTACAAGATTTACAATGTGTCGCCAGGTGGCGGGGGCAATCAACTGGATAATGCAGTCAATGATAATTAGGATGAGGATTTGGGTAATGGCGCACTTAGCCGTATCAATTAATGGAATCTTTTATATATAAAGAGGGCAGATGGGGGCAATGACAAGATGACCAAGTCTATTAAGGTTTATCTTGGAGCAGCACAAGAAAGTAACAAAATGAACTGACAACAGCCCCTCCCAGGGCTGTTGCCTTATAAAGTTGAGTGAATCATTTGGAGGAGGTGTCATGGGATTGTCCATTGGAAATAATTGATGGGATCTAGTTGACTGATGGGGAGGAGTGTGGGGTGTTTAAAAGCTTGACAAAGATAAAAAAACTTTTATTAAGTTTTCCATATTTTTGGGCCCAAGTCAGGTTGACGGTGCCAACCTGGACCCTGACCACTTGAGTTAAGCTACTCATGCATCCTGAACTGCCCAAACCTGTACCAGAGGGCTGAGGCAACTGGACTGGATCATTTGAAGACCAGTCTGGAGCTCAAATCGTGACCCAATTCAATTTTCGCGCCTGTCAGTCCAGATAGGCTCCCCTGACCTAGAATTGGAAGATTGGACCTCGAGGTCATCATGATCTATTTTTTCTAAATTTTGGCAAAAATTTCCATGGGAGTAGGGGTCCCAATGGACTGCCTGTGGCCCCTGGCTTGCACAAACTCTCTGAAAACCCCTCTATCCACCCTAAAAGGATAGAGGAAGGGGGGGAAGAGGTAGGGGTAGTTATTCTTTGGGGGAAAGTGGCCACCTAGTGCTCATTTACTATGTGCGCCAAATTGCTCAACTGCAACAGGGGGTCCACTTGGGCCTTGGAATCCCTTGTTCTAAATGGATGCCGTCCCTTGTTCAGGTGCAGGGGCTAGACATCAGGACTTACAAAGATAAACTTTGATATAATTTACTAGTACTTATGGTTTTAGGCTTCTGAGGAAGGGAGCTCCAAGTTAATATCTAAGATTAATTTTATGATTAAGACTTCCTTAATTTATCAGGATGATCTCTGGTAGCTTACCAGCTTGAGGGCAGTATTAGCTACCCTGTGAAATCTAGGTGAAGGAAGTTCCAACCAATGGCATGCTGAAGTTGCAGGTCAATGAGTGCAAAGATATTCCTCAGCAACAGATGCTAACGATTCTAATAAACTGACACTAGGGTGCCAAAATACTAGATATGTATGAGATCAATTCCTTATTATAATATCTTGTTATTAGTATACTAGTTTTTACTAGTAAAATTGGTTTTTAGTTAATTTAGGACGGAAGTGCCTAGATAGTATAGTGTCCAATGGTCAAGTGCTAACTGAACCATTATCAGCTCAGATTTGTGAGCTGTCATCATATAATGAAGTTGTATTAAGTTAAGAAATACCCTCGTGAACCTGTGCAGTGACCACTTTTCAACAGATGGTGCTCTCTACAGGGGGTTTCTATGCTGAAGTCGTCTTTAAGGTATTGATTAAGAGAAATGAGCGGAGAACTGACGATAAAAAGGGGAATGGCTAAGTTAAGGTTGAAGCTTGCAGAACTCTTGAAGTTGTGGACCTAAAATATGTGGGAATAAAATTGGCCGTGAATATGTATGAGTATATCCAAAATTTCATAAAGCAGCATAAAGATGTTAAGGAAGGATTCACAAAGCTACACTTGTTAGTCAGTGATATGAAGACTCACAACCAAGCTGAGGTTAAGGAATTTGGACCAAGTTGTTGGGCTTGAAGGTAAGCTTTGGATTCCATATCTCAGAAGCAAGGAGAAGGATTAACTGGCTGAGTTGCCTTAATAGAGGGCCTTTTGATGAAGAATGGCTCATACATGATTGAGGCAAAAGATCAAGTTATGCTGTTATTAAAAATCATAGACAATAGTACTGACCAAATCCGCCTGCTGACCAAGGAACTGGAGTTTTACGGCGGAAGTACCTAAAATTGAAGGCATGAAAGTCTGGCCATAAAAGTGGGAAAAATCATCGCCCATCGGCTACCCACTCTAGAAAGGGACACTGGCCATGGTCAAGAGGGTTCAAAATGCAGATCTGTTTTTCTCAAGAAAAGCTCATCATCTGGGGTGACAGTTCCACTGAATCTAGTTGAGACACACTATGAAAGGTGAAGAAAACCCTATCAGCTTACCCCATACAGCGTTCTTCCTTTTCTGTGCAAACCACCGGCCAGTGGTCAAAAATTGTCAGCAATCCCCCTGAGACCATGAAATTTAGACACCTCTGAAACTGCCAGAGTTTAAAAGAAACAATAACATGGCGTTCTTCATGTTGTTTAAGATAGCCATAGTGGGATGCGGGATCATCAGAAAGTGGTTACCATAGTAAACTGCCTCTACATTGCGAGCCAGAATATCATTCTGCTCCATTTAGCAGCCAGCAAATGGACTTATGCCAAAGTGTTTGTTGCAATCAAAGGGAGTACAGCAGTCCAGAGCATCTCTCCAACTTGAAGCAGGAGTTCCTCAGAATTCAGTTCCAAAGATAATTCTATTGAAGCCTTCGCCAGTCACTTTTGTCAGGAAGCTCTGATACTTACAGGTGCAGGAGCGTTAGCCAATTTTGACACCTAGACTGCCATGAAGTAGGTGCTGCGAGGACATAAAGTTCTCAATCAGGTATTGATCTCTGCGCTGACCATGGAAATGAAAACAGATCAAATGGTTTAATTCTTGCGCATTTTTGGTGCCACCTTCAATGTCCCCTACCAGGGCTTTTGCAACGCTGACACTGCTCCTATGGGTTATGAGGGGATTCCCCCAATAATGAATTAGTGGGGGAAATCCCAAAAGTCGGTAAGTTAGTTTAAAAACTCGCAAAAGCAACATGTGGAATAATTTCATCTGCTATAAGTGCAGAAAATATGGCCATATCTCACAGTTCTGCTGCACTAAACCTGACAAAATACATGTTGTTGTCCCTAATGACGAACAACTATACTTCTTGGGAAAAGATTGAGAGGAGTAAATGTGGAACAATCTACCTCCGCCTTTGCACATATTCCCCCTTAATGTGTTTTTACAGTTACCCGCTTGTAAGCAAGGGCCCCTCATCTCAAAATGATTGATTTTGGCGTGACCCTATCTGAATAAGACGCAAGCCCTGACAGCACAGATGAAAGCTGATAGTCCTTTGAACAATATTATTGTTTCAATCTCCTTGGCTACCATCAAGGAACGATTCCCCAAGGTAGCTGAACATTTTTTACAATCCTTTGATTCAAAAAATGACTCTTCCATTTATCAAGTAAACAATATTTTTTCATATTCTGATTGCACTTTTTTGCATATTTAGGTGAATTAAGTAATAGTTCGAGCCATCATTAATGGTGGGGCTTTAACCAATATCCTTTCTACAGAATTCATGAAGAAGTTAAGGCTTGCCCCGATACAGATCATAATAAGGTTTACTGAACAAAGGGCATACATACCACTACATCATGAGGTGCCTATAACGCCTTACCTTTACAATCTGGCTCCCTACTTATTACTTTACTGTCCATAGTTCTACCCAACCAAAGCTACGCAATATTGATCAAAACCAACTTCATGCAACAGCATGGGGTCCCGTGTGATTTTCAAAAAAATACTCTTAAAATTTTGGGACAAACTTTGACATTGTTCTACCACTGGAAAGGGGAACCATTTTCAACCAAGAATAATGACTACACTAGTTTGATCTATGCGGGCTAGGATCATTCCCATAAAGTATTGACAAATTGGCAAATGTTCCTGGATGCTGCCAGCCCAAGTCAAAGAAAGTCAAAGTATCCCTTTGAGGGTGCAATCACAGTTGATTGTAAGGTTCAAGGAATAGTACATCATCAGGACTGGCCTTGCCTTGGATATTCTGACTATCTATATAGTGAAATTCATGCACCCTTGGAAGAATGCCAAACTGAACCCTACATAGCATCTGGAATTTAATCCCCATACATGGAAAAATTAAGTTACTGGTTGCCGACCTCTTTTTTTAGTATTAGATGATCCCAACCCAAGGGGGGATTCATCGATGTCTGGTTGCTGACCTCTTGATTAGGCCAATATTTAGAAAATAACCAAGTAGTGGCATTTGTTTATTTAGTCCCAATCACAAAGCTTTTATCTTTTATCGCCTTTGGTAATCTGAACAAGATAGTATTATCTGATGAGCTTGAATCACTAACAATCCTCACTGTATTGGATTGAGGACAAACTGACGGGAAATTTAGAAGAACAAAAGGATCACATCCTTAAATTATTCAATTGATACTTCGGATTGTTCACACCAGATGATTATTATCTGAGGTGAGACAAAAAAACAGTTCACAAAAAGATGTTGGGGATCAACGGCTTTTTTGTATGTGACCCAATTGTCATTTGCAAGAAAGTGAGATGATGGTTGCTGATGAAGTTACTAGGCTACTTGACCATTGGTTGCTTGTTCCACACTCAAACCCTGTCCAATCCAACTTTAATTGTAAAAAGAAGGATGGATCCATCTGCGTAATTATAGACTATTGTTGGCTGAATAAAATAACAAAAAAGGATTTCTACCCACTTCTACAGAGCAATGACGCTCTTGATCACTTAGGAGAGGCGCAATTCTTTTGATGAAAGATCTCATATTTTGGTACTAAAAGATTGACCTTTCTAGGGAAAACCAGGAAAAATGTGCAATTATTACCAGCAATGGCATATATCAACCGATGAAAGCTCCCCAGGGTCTTTGTAATGTGCTGGCGACGTTTTAAAAAGCCATGGATACCTTGTTAGGTGATTTGAAGTCGCCTTGAGTTATTGTCTACTTAAATGACATCAATATCTTTAGCTGCACCTTCACATACCACCTTGAGCATTTAAAAGAGAGTTTCAAAAAACTATCTGCGGCAAATCTGAAAATTAAGCCGCGGAAATGCCATTTTTTCAAGAAAAAATTGAATACCTTGAGTTTATTGTTAACACTTTTGAGCTATGTCCTCAAAACCCCAAGATTGTGGCAATTATGGCCATGTCCCAACTGACGAGTGTTCATAATGTGAAGGTATTTTTATGGATGGTTGACTATTATCGCCAATTCATTAAGGGTTTTGCTTCTAACGCTGAGAATCTCTTTCAGTTATTGATGGATTTAAGGTGGAGTTCATATGGAATAAAGAATCCCAGGACTCGTTTGACAATATTAGGATATACCTTATGACTGACCAATATTGAGGTATCCAAACTTCGAAAGACCTTTCATTATTTAAATTAATGCATCCTTGATGGCAATTAGTGCCATGTTGGGTCAGGAGATCTCTAAGAAAAGAACCCCTGGTAGCTTATGTGAGTCACATTCTGAGTAAGCAGGAGCGCAACTATACTTTAACTGAGTGTGAAAGCCTCGCAGTAATATACGCCTGTAAACAGTTTTGGGTATATATTCATGGTGTCCACTTTACTTTGGTGACTGATCACTCCTCCCTGAGATGACTGAATAATCTCAAAGAGTCTGAGGGAGGTTGGCCCGATGGGCTCTTAAGTTGCAAGTTTATGACTATGAAATTTTACAAGTGGGGACAATGCACCAAGTTTACTGATGGACTGTTGAAATGACCCTTCGTTTTAGTTTTGCAAAATAAAGATGATGTATTGTATGAGAAGATGGTCAGTAGGGATACCGGAGAACAGCCACCTGAAATTAAGCAGGCCCTCACCAAAGCAATGGAGAGTATGAGGCTTATCATGGGGGAATTGTTCAAAATCATGTGGGTAGTCCCTATTGTATCCAAGACCCTCCAAGAACACTGCAAATATTACAGCGGCTCAAAAAGTAACCAGCCATGAGGACTTATTGAAGACTCTGGAACAGGTTCAATGGGAGTAATACTAGGAATCCCTTAACTTTAAAGTTAACAAACATCTTGGTTGTTGCACTATGTGTCAGGCGCATAAGCCCTTCAAGAAGGCTATAAAGTTCCAGCTAGTGAAGCCTGAGTTTGCGTGGCATACTGTATCCATCAACGTTGCAGGGCCATTGGCACTGATTACTGAGAAAAGTCGATATGACATTGTAGCAATCAACCACCTAACTCGTTGGGTAGAAACGTGGGCTATTGTTAAAGTAGATTCCATTAGTACTGCCAAGTTCATAATTTAGCAGTTATTTTATCTGCATGGCTTCCCTAAGGTTATCTTAACAAACAACAACGAAAAGTTTACCACTCATTTTCGTCCCAAAATTAAATGAGCTAATGGGAAATCTGGGAGTACTGATGACGCACTACCATATGGAGACAAATGTGATGCTGTGATGAGTAATGGGACCCTGGTAGCTACTTTGAATAAGCTTGTCACTGAGAAACTTTCCACTTGGATAGCATATTTGTCAGCGGTAATTTTTACCTATAATTTAAGTTATCATTCATCAATGGGGAAATCCCCTTTGAATTGCTTTATGGCCATCAGGTTGGGTTGCCCCAGATTTTATTTTCTGAGATTGAGCCAATTTCAGTGATAAAACCTCTCTGATATCTGGAGAACTGACGAAAGTCCTGATTGGGTTACAGTCCTTAGACTATGCTAATACTCTTAAATGTAAACTCAAAGCCAAGGAATGTGAGAAACAAAATGGCCTGCTCTCCCAACTTTTTGTAATTGGTGATTTGAGTACTTTATCGTGATACTAATGGTTTTGGGCGCCAAAAAAGTCGGATCAGCTATGAATTGGTCCCTTCAAAGTCATCAATATTTTGTCTTTGGATGACTATATAATTAAGGACTTCTCTGATGGTTGAATTGTGAATCAAGTGCATGATAAATTCTTGTAGCATTCCAATAATCAACTGAAGAGTTGAAAATTTTTGCTTTTTCATAGCCAGGGTACAAAAGTTTAAGATGGTTGTTCAATAATTTCTTTGAATGGCTTAAGCCGATGATTATCTCACCAATTATCACCAGTCTTTGTGATTCTTCATTTATATTTTCATTTAGTCTATTAGCCCTGTTAGTATTTTTATCTTGTTTTATGTTTGGCGCAATTGCTGTCATTTGGTTTCTGCCACCACTAGGCTGCGTGGGGGGTCAGGTGAAGGTATTTATGTCAGTAGACATATTGGATGAGGTAATCTTGTTATTTGGGGGATATGTTGGTAATATAACCAGATTATGCTTTTTCAATGTATTTTCATAAATAGTGTATATAAGGGGATGATTTCCAATATAATATACTAATATCAATGGTTTTAGGCTTCTGATGATGAGTGCTCCAAGTTAATATATAGAAATAATTTGATGATTAAAACTTCCTTATTTTTCTGGGGTGATACCCAATAGTTTTAAGCTCAAGGGTAGGATTTCTTATCCTGGATAATTGAGTCAAAGAAAGTTCTATCCTTTATCATGCCAAAACTGAAGGTTGATGAGTGAAAAGTTATACTTGGTAATTAATACCAAAGATTCTGGTAGGAGAGCACTAGGGTGCCAAAATACTATTTATGCATGAGATTACTTCCCTAATAAAATAACTTGTTCTTGATATACTAGATTTTAATAGTAAAATTGGTTTTTAGTTGATTTGAGACTGAAGTTCCTATATAGTAAAATTAACAATGTTCAAATTCCAACTGAACCATATTTAGCTCAGATTTGTGTTCCCTGCATCATACAGGGAAGTTGTATTAGGTTAAGGAATACCCTCAAAAGTCTGTGCAGTATCCACTTTCAACACTGAGTGAATGGAGTCCCACTTGACCCTAGGGTCTTGATTAAGTCCCTTTTAGATGAAATGAATAATATTAATGCCTTCTAAGCTTGCCAATAGTCGCATTTCCTAGCTCAAACAAACATGCTGAGGTTTGACACCCGCTTGAGCAGCTTAGAAAGTCATCTTTTTCTTCACCACTGATATCCAAGCATTAAAGGAGCAGGTTTTTCACAAGGCCTCCATCTCCTCTCTCAACTGAAACTGAGATGATATCCAAGAGGAACTTGAGGGCCTAAGATGATGGTCAGATCAGAAGGCTCCCCACAGCTATGAAGAGACCAAAAGTTCTGAGCCTGAAACAATTCCTGGTGTTAATACCCTCTCTACTCCTCTTGTAACTAATTTTACCTAGTTTAAGGAAAATTTTACCCCCCAGGAAGGTATTTTATCTTTATTGTATGTGTATGAGAGTTATATGAAAAAGGCCACTGACTGGCAAAAAGTGAAGCATATCTACTCCTGCCTTAACAACACTATTCAAGAGAGTATGAATCCCCATCTATAAGGATGCCACACCTGGGAGCAGATCCAGACTTACTTGAGTCCAAGAATTCAGCTCCAACCAAACCCTGGCCAATCAAAAACAAACATTCATGGGTATCTACCTGAACAAGGGGAAAGCTCTAAGGAGTTCGTCAGCTATATCTATGCCCAAATGCAGCTCTTAGTAACTACAAATAGCATAACCTTGTACGACGCCATTAACGCTGTCACCTCCACGTTGAGGTTTTATCCCAAAGTCCAAATGCATATGATTGGCCAAAATAACGGTGTTATAAAATTGGCGATATAGTTAATAGCCGCCATGAGAGTTGCACAGGATTAAACCCACTGAGCAACGGATCAATGATATGAAGATCGCCAAATCCTAAGTAAACTACAATAAACTTTTACATATACATATGGGAAACAATCGCTTCCAAGACACCACTTTAATTTAATTTTCTTATATATCAGTAGCCAATTTACACAGCTGACTCTTCTTCTTCCTTCCTATTGGATCTTTTCCTCCTAATTAAAGACCTCCTCCTCTTGTCTTCCCATTCCGCTCATATCTTTGTTCTTTTTTGGTCAGTTAAGTCCATTTGGCTTAGCTCTTATTCATTTTCCAGGACTCGTTTTCTTTCGCCTCATCATTGGAGACTCTGGTTAATATTCATGCTGGAAAAGTATCACTTTTGCCTTATTTCAAGGGTCTCGAATTTTTTTATATTATCAATAAGTTTTGAAGAATATAAGGCAATCCGCTACAACTGTTTAGAGCTTATCATACATTAATATTATTGTCTCAACATTACCCAACTAAATGTATGATAAGTCTCCTATTGCTTGTACGCCCAAAGGAAATTTGCATGTACTTGAATAACGATTTGACCATTTTGTAGGATCCTTGATGGATTAGGCGTCAACGCCCATTTTCTCTATTATCTCAAAAGGCCAATCTAGATATTATCTAGTTTATGCTTTCACCCAAACCCATGCTGATAGTGGAATAAGACTAGCTCTCATTTCTTGAAATTCCCCAGCCTGCTATGATGTACCCGGTCAGAATCCTGGTTCTTGATCTTCTTAGCCAAACCAGAGTATTATTCTTACATTTGCAGCTTTATTAAGGTGTTCGTCAGAGTTGTTAGATAACAATGTGGGTCCATTCCATCAGTACCTTCTACACAGGCATAACGGAGTGTGGGCAGGGTGAGGTGCTGTCCATAGAGCAACTGGAAGGGGCTCTTTCCCATTGCCAAGTGGTAGCTAATATTATAGGTGAAGACGGCGGTGGAGAGGAGATTACTCTAATCAGAATGTTTATCCTTTATCAACTTCTAGAGTATGTTAACAAGTGTTCCATTAACCTGTTTGACCATTCCAATGGATTCAGGGTGATACAGGGTCGTTAGAACCCCTCAGATGGCCATTATTCTGTTTAGCTTGGGTAGAATGTGGTAGGTGAAATTAGTTCCAAAGTTGATTAGGATGAGCTGAAGGCAACCATGTCACTGAATTATATATTCCATTATGTATTAGCACAATGACTGACCCAGATCTCGTATTGCCCATGTTTTGACCCATCTGATTAAGTGGTTGATTGCCACCAGAATATACTTATACCAGTTTTCTCCCATAGGCAAAGGCCCAACAATGTCAATGGATACCGTGTGCTAGAAAAACTGAGGTTTCACCAGCTGATAAGATGTCTTCTGGTGGAACGTCTTTTCCACTTGGCACTGGTGGCAGCAGGAAATTGTTGTGAGCACATCAAAGTGCATGCTCTCCCAATAATACCGAGGTTACAACAATTCCAGCGTCTTATGTACTCCACTGTGTCCTACTTCTTGGTGCCACTTATAATGATATTTGGTCAGGCTGTAGGTCTTGAAAAGTTCACTGAAGTGTCCCTGATCCACTTTTACAACGCAACATTCTTTTGGAACGTATAGACCCGCATTCCTTCTAATGCTTTTATATACTTAGGGTGGCTCATCATCATATTTTCTTCTAAGCATTTTATCATAAATGGTATTTCTAAGATCCACCGTGATGGCAACTGTTGGTAGCAGCGCTAGGTAGTCAGCATTCTGGTGTTTTGCTCCAGGTCAGAGAAAGATTTTAAAATCATAAGCTTGCATTTTGAGGGCCCATCATGATAGGCGCCCTTCTAGTCTCTCTGAGATATTTCAGCCAGTATAACAAAGCATGATTCATGTTAAACTTTGGCGATATATTGGAGATACAGCGAAGGGACGCATAGGGTCAATCCCACTGAGCAATGGACATATGATATGGAGATTATTGGTCTCAAGATAACCTTAACCAATGTAATACAAAAACGAAGCAATTGCTCTGACAACAACTTGTTTTATTTTACTTATAATATAATATGCAGCTCCTACTTCTCCCTACTCTTCCCTTGGTACTACTCTTTTCTTCATTCTCTTATAAACCATCCCCTTCTTGTTTTCTCATCTCACTCATATCTTCGTTTCTTTAATTAACTCTAACCCTTTTGCTTAGCTTTAATCATTTGGCAAGACTTGTCTGGTTTTGCCTCATCATTAAAGCTCCGGCATAATTCACTCTATTCACAAAATTGACTATCCGAGTTTGAATCCACCTTCATTGATTAAAATAAAAACTGCCAAAACTAAACATGACTTATTGACCAGTCATACCAATTCCTCGACATTACCCCCTTGACTAGACAATGAGTCCCTATTGTTGTTTATATGCCCTAAAGAACTTAGCATGCATTGGGTCGATGATCCAACCACTTGTTGGGTCCTTGATAGTATAGGCATCCACCCAAGTTTTCTCTATTATCTTAAAAGCACAATCCAGTTATTAGCTAGTTTTGCTTCCGCTTAAACCCATACTGATTGTGGAATAAGACTAGCTCTTCTTCCTTAAACTTATCAAGCTTACTACGCCGTAGAGGTAAGAATCCTGATTCTTGATTTTCTTATCCAAACTAAAGGAGTATGCTTTCATTTGCAGATTGATCAAAGCATTCGTCAGAACTGTTAGATAGCTTTGTGGGTTCACCTCACATATCTCCTACACAGGCATAAAGAAGTGCAGGCAGGGTGGGGTGCCACCCATAAAGCAACTGGAAGGGGCTCTTCCCCATCGCCAAGTGGTAGCTAATTTTTTTGGCGAAAATGGCAGTGGAAAGGAGGGTAAACCAATCAGAGGGTCTATCTGTTACCAACTTCCAAATTTTGTTCACCAGGTTCCCATTAACCCGTTTGACCATTCCATTGAATTTAGGGTGATATGGGGTTGTTAGAACCCCGTGGATGGCCAACATCTCGTTAAGCTTGGGTTAGGATGTGATAGGTGAAATGAGTTCCGCTGTCAGTAAGGATAAAATGAGGGCAGCCGTGACGCTTAATTATACATTCCATTACAAATTTAGCCGCAGTAACCGCCCTCAGATCCCATATTGCATATGCTCTAACCCACATGGTCAAGCAGTCAAATTGTCACCAGGATATACTTAGACAAGTTTGTTCCTGTCAGCAAAGGCCCAGCAACGTCATTAGATACTATGTGCCAGGCAAATTGGGGTTTCGCCAACTGGTAAGAGGTCTTCTGGTATAACGGCTTTTCCACTTGGCACTGGTGGCAGCAGAAAATTGTCTCTAGCACATCAAAGTGCATGATTTTCAATATCATTGATTCCTTAAAATTTTAACGCCTTAAACAATTCTCCATGGCTTACCACCTTGTGCGTGCTCAACATAATGGCTGGTCATTTGGAGGGTTTTGGGAGACTCAGTGTATTGTTACCAATCCATTTATATAACTCTCCATTTTTCCAGATCATATCGGCCATCATCCCATCTAGTGCCCAAATAACCTGCAGTAGTTCATCTTCATATTGACCAATAACCATTTTTTCATACAGCAAGTCGCCCAAATCTGCCATTACTGCAATTGTTGGTAGCCGATATAAGCAGTCAGCATTTTGGTACTTTGTGCCAGATAATGTAGTATTTCAAAATTCTAAGCCCGCAGCTTGACGGCCCATCTAGCAAGGCGCCCTTCGGGCACATGAGGTTAAGTAACCAATGTAATGACGCATGATCCATCATGACCTTGGATTTTGCTCCGTGAAGGTATACTCAGAACTGCTTATATGCATAAATCATAGCTAAGCACTCGTGCTCAGTCACAGTATAATTCTGTTAATGGAAGTTTAAGATCCAACTACAATATGCAACAGGGTGCTCCATGCCATCATCATCCTTTTGGGATAATACCCCCTACGGCGGAAAGAGAGATGAGTCTTTTTGCACTTAAATTTTTTTCTAAAAATTAGGTTATTGCAAAGCTGGTGCGCTAGCCAATGCAATTTGCAAAGCATTGAAAGCATTTTGACAACGCTCAGTCCAGTCAAAGGTGGCATTCTTATTTAACAACTTGAAGAGTGGAGCCCCAATACAGCTGAAGTTAGGGATGAACCGTTGGTTGTACCCAACCATCCCTAAAAACACCTTGGTATCTCTCTTGTTGCCTGGCCAGGTCATCTTACATATATCTTCAACCTTTGCCGGCTGAGGCTAAGCCCTTTGGAGTCTACCACAGACCTGAGGTACTCCAACTGATCCTTAAAAAGTGACACTTACAAGGTTTGATTTTTATGATAGCTTCAGCAAGTCTGCAGAACAATTTCTCTAATGTGTCTAAATTCTCTGTGAACATCTGCAAGAACATATTGTTATCATCGAGATAGACTAGAACGCAGGACAGTTTCAGGTCACCAGGACGGTGTCCATCACCAGCTGGAATGTAGCTGTGGTATTGCATAAATTTTGAGGCCTACGCATGGGTTGAATAAATCCCCTTTCAAGGTAATGATAGCACATGTCTATTGTTCCGCTGCAAGCAACTCAATTTTTCAGTACCCCAATATCAAGTCCATAGCCATGAAATAATTGGCACTAACCAGCCGATTTAGAACATCATTATTTTGTTGGAGTGAATACAAATCTTTTTTCATGATATGGTTAAGTTTCCAGTAGTCAATTACTACTCGATTGGTTCCATCCTTATTCTTAAAAATCAGCACTGGTGATGCCCAGGGGCTCTTCAATGGCTCTAACAATCCCTGTTCAATCAATTTATCTACTTCCTCATATACAACCTCTTCTTCAGCTTTTGAGCGACAGATAGGCCATGACCAAATGGGAAGGTGGTCTCCCATGTCCAAATGATGCACCATCCCCCAGGCACATCCCAAATCATGATCATCAGATGCAAAAATGACTCAGTATTTTTTAAACAGGGCCATCACCCTATCTATCTGTTCATTCAAAGACCAGTCAGGGCCACACGAGGAACCACAGTCCTTACATTAGATGAGGTTTTTTCAGGTATACTGAGGTCCTCCCAAGGACCAAAGTCATGTATATGTTGAACCTCATTAATCTGAATCAGGTGCAGAAAAGCCACACTTGGTGTCTTTGAGCCACCATAGGCTCCTTCTGAAGTTATTCTAATAGAACCTTCACTTCTCTATGCCCCAATAACAGTAGTCCAGGAGCCACATGGGTTCAAGCATTAATTGCTGGTAGGGCCCCATAATTTCAACATATAGACCTTTGGGGACGTCAGTTTTGAGCTGCATCCCTATTATAACCTGATGCCCAGAAGGTATACTTAAGGTTGTCACAGCCCTTAGTGGAATACCATCACACTAGTAAATCTGGTTAGGGAGAGCTCTGGTCCTCCATTTCATCCGCCAATAGCAAACAGGAAATACACCATTTCTATATGCAAGATAAATTTGATCAGAGTGGATGTGGTCTTTGGGACTCCGCTGGAGGTAAATTAGATGGGGATCCATTGCCCCAAACTCTCAAAGGTTTTCTCCGCCATATTGAACACCACCCCAAATTGCCTTATAAATGCGGCCCCAATCAGCATGTCATAATTATTATTAGGTAAAACCTCTGCTGGAGCGGATGCACCAACCAATCCAAACCTCAACAGCAACGCACTGTATGCGCCCTCCAACACAGTGCTTTGTACCCCAGTGGTCCCATACACTACTTGATGTTTCACATCAGGCTTTAGAGGAAGATCAGCCACTAGCTGAGTGGATACTATATTGATGGGGGCGTCAGTATCTATAATCGCTCAAATTATGGTATTTCATACAAAGATATCACATTAGATATCCTTAGAATAAGAAGAACTGTTGGAGTTTAACACATGCACATCCACGGGCTTCTTGTCATTATTAAAAGTGATAATACCAGCGCCAACATGAGAATACTCTTGAACATTTTCCTCTACTGACATTTCAGCATTCAAACCCTCTAATGCGGCCACATCCGCGGAGTGGCTGGCTTCAGCCGCAAACTTACACTCAAGGATTTGCCAGGCTTACGGTTTTTTACATCTTGGCAGAACTCCAAATTTTTATTCTTCTTATCTCCTTTCAAGGGAAAGTTGGAGACATCACTGAAGGTTTTTTGGTATAGTAAATCATTGGGGTGGGTCTTGGGCCCAACACAAAGGAACTCGTTTGAATTAATAGGGACAAATAAATTTAAATTAGCGTAAGTTGAGCGTCCCAACTTTACTCCGCTTGAATTTTTCTCTGTTCTATCAGGGCTGGTGGTACTGCATATACATGCATGTTGCCAGGGCAGTTAGCCGCATAATGACCTCTTCAGCCACAAGAGAAAAAGGCATTAGTATATGTCTCACATATTTGTGGTCCCCCAAAAACCCAGGTTGGAACATTACCAAGGATTGTAATTTGACCGAGGATGAGCTGAATGACCATAGTGATATTGGAAAGGAACCACCAAAGGGTTGAGTGCCCGCGTATTATCCAATAGATGATACCCAAATTGTTGTTGTCTATTTCCTGACGAACATTCAGTAACAGTTGTAGGGTCTTTTTGTTCCACGTTGGGAGCACTAAAAGTGATGGGTAGATGGCACAAAAATTGAACATTTTAACAGGGGTACGTCGTCCTCCAAAATTGGAGTCATGACGTTGTACAGCTCACGGTATGGCTACACCACAGAGGTCATTGCAATGCACACATCGGATTTGGATAAAGTCCCACCCAGATTAACATGTGGGCTTTCATCATAGATCAATCAGCAAACGCAGTGAGGGTTATATTACTTTGGAACCCAATGGTCAAGAACTCAGCCTTCCGCTGTGACATATTTGAAGTACCTCCAAACAACCACAGCACAGTATCCTTCACTTTTTGGTATGTACAGAACTACTTGGAAGATAGCAAATGACTTGGTCTGCACTCCCAACATCCAAAGCGGATATAACAAATTTAGTTTTAT
This sequence comes from Massospora cicadina, assembly GCA_022478985.1. NCBI lineage: Eukaryota > Fungi > Entomophthoromycota > Entomophthoromycetes > Entomophthorales > Entomophthoraceae > Massospora > Massospora cicadina. Next base: position 43,464 of record JAKSZP010001421.1, on the reverse strand, counting down.
GCTGACCTGAGGCTCCTTTCACCGCAAACTCAAATAGTTTAAAGAAGCAATGAATATTCTCATCTCTATCAAATGGAGGCATCTTAGTGATGCAAACCTCCTCCTCCCTAGCAACACTAGTCAGTTTACACTCTGTGCAATGTAGCTACTAGGTAGTACCGTCTAAGAGATTTGTAAGTTGGCTGACTTGGCCACCAACGAGGTGCAGTTGGTGGAAGGCTTTGTTAAGCTGGTCCGTTATACTCTTATTTTACTGAAAAAAACATTTTTGTGCCTGAAGTAGTGTATCCAGAACAAGCTTTAGTTCAGCATTTTGGGATAGCTCACTAACTGTGGTAGTATCCCCTCAAGTTGAGCTGGTTGTGCCATTGCTTGGTGAATATAAGACTTTTTAACTTGTTTATCAACAGGCCCCTATAATGAGCACCACGGTTAAACTTCAGCGATATATTGAAGATACGCCAAAGGGTTTGCACAGGGTCAATACCATTAAGCAACTGACGGATGATATGGAGATTGTTAGTCCCAAGATAACCTGAACAAATTTAATACAAAAACGAAGCAATTGCTTCCACAACAACACTTTATTTTACTTATATTATATAATATGCAGCTCCTAATGCTAACCCTACTCTTCCCTTAGTACTTACTCTCTTCTTTGTGCTCCTATAAAAAGACTCCCTTCTTGTCTTCTCATTCCACTCATATCTTCATTGCTTTTATTATTTTGACCCTTCTGCTTAGCTATTTATCATTTGGCAGAGCTTGTCTGGTTTTGCCTCATCATTGAGGATCAAGCGGAATTCACTCTATTTGCTAAATTGAATACCCAAGTTCAAATATTCATTCAGAGATTAAAATACAATCTGCCAAACCAGATATGACTTATAATCCTGTCATACCATTTCCTCGACAGTCCATTACTAATTTAAATTTCATCATGCACGTATAACTTGAACTGCTTGTGGGCGTAGATTACCTCTAAGCACCCTTGCTTGGTCACAGTATAATTTTATCCGTAGCAATTCAGACTCTGGCTGCAGTATGCAACAGGGTGCTCCTCCTCTTCCTCATCTTCCTGGGATAAAATGGCTCTGACAGCAAAAAGTGAAGAGTCTGTTTGAACAATGAACTCTTTCTCAAAATTTGGGTATTATAGCACCAGGGCACTGCTTAATGCTGTCTGCAGCATATCAAAGGCAAATTGTCAACGACCCATTCATATAAATGCAGCGACTTTCTTCAGCAGCTAAAAAAGTGGACCCCAACACAGCTGAAGTTGGGGATAAAGCGCCCGTAGTAACCAACCATCCCCAAAATACCTGAATAAGGCGTTTGTTACTTGGCGGTGTCATTGTCTGAATATCTTCAACTCAGCTGGCTGAGGCTTAAGCCCCTTCGCATCAACCACAAATCTGAGGTATTCTAGTTGGTCCTTAAAGAAGTAGCATTTGTGGGCTTAATTTTGATGTTAGCCTTGTCAAGTCAGCGGAATATCACTTCAAGATGGATAAGATGCTAATAAAAAGTCCGCGAAAAGACACTGATATAGTCAAGGTACAAGAGGATTCACAACAGCTTAAGATCATCCAGGATAGTGTCCATGGGCTGTTGAAATATAGAAGGGGCATTTCACAACCCTTGGGGCATATACATTGGCTGAAAGAGCCCTTTGGACGTTATTATGACGCAATTCTCATGTTCTGAAACAGGCAACTCACTTTTCCATTAACACAATATCATATCCTTGAAGAAAAATAACAAGCGCCACCTAACCAATACAAAGTGTCATTAAGTTGGGGCAGGGGATAGGAGTCCTTTTGGTTATGCTGTTGAGCTTATAGTAGTCAATTACTACTCAGTTGGTGCCGTCCTTCTTTTTTACAATTAGGACTGGCAAATCCTTGGACATTTTGACAGTTCCTGCATTCCTTGCTCTAGTAGCTTCCTTAATTCCTCAGTAATTCCTTCTTCAGCTGCATTTGAATGTTTGATTGGCTGAGATCTAATGGGGATGGTCCCCAGTGTCCAAACCATTGAACAACAACATGAGCGCACCCTCAATAATGATCATTGACATCAAAAAAATCTCCAAATTTTTCCAGATAAAGATACTGCACAATTTTTCTGCTCTTCTAATTATTCTGTTAAATTTTCTTGTGGGACCACCGCCAATACGCCAGGTTGGGGTTTGATGGGAAAATCAAATTTGTCCAATGATCCAATTTTATGAAAGTAGAGAACCCACTCAATGGGGTCAAATGTAGGTATGCCACTACTTGGTGTCAGCAGACCTGTAACGGTTCTTTCTGCAAATTTTCTAGCAGAACCTTGATAACCTTGTGGCCAGGCAGGATGTTGCTGGAGCTGATTGAGGCTCTAACCATAATTGCTGATAAGGCCCAATAACCTCCCCATAAAGTCCTTTAGGTATTTCAACCTCTAGCTCTGTACTTATTATAATTTTGGTGACCAGTGGGGATCGTTATGGGTCCAGCAGCTCTGAGGGGAAATCCTTGCCCTCATATATTCGCTGAAGAGAGCCTGGATCTATCTTATTAGTTGATGGTAACAAATAGGGATTACACCGTCGCAGTATGCAAGATCAACCTGCCCCATATGGTCAGGATCTTTCAGCACTCCGCTGGAGGTAAATAAATCAGGGTTTGCTGTCCCAGGATCTCAAGAGTTTCCTCCACCATACCAACTACTGATCCAAGGTGCTTTTGAAGGCTGTTCCAATCAGCAGGTCATATTTATTATTTGGTAGCACAATTTCTGGAGCTACAATCACAATTGACCCAAACTATAAGGTTATTACACTGTACGCTCCCTCTGAAATTGTGGTTTCCGCTCCAGAAGCCCCATACACCATTTGATCCTCTACGTCAGGTTTAACGCCAACTTAGCTACCAACTTGGTTGAAACTATGTTTACAGGTGCACCAGTATCTACAATGGCGTATATTTGGTTCTTCTTACAAAGATGATAGAATACATGTGTTGAGTTGTTGATTGAATCTAATTGTCAGATATTAGATAGGGACATAATAATGTTAACAAGCTTAATTTATTATGAATCATATTGGATATCAGTGATCTTGAATATTTTAAGCTTATGTACAGCTTAAGATTTGTGGCCTAGTGATTCACTTAATAATATTTGACTATGATGACATGGGCATGGGGGCTTTGTTGGTCTAGTCAGACCTATAATAATAGCTGACTAAATAACTTGGGAACGTGGGCTTTGTTGGTCTATGTTGAAATTAGTTTTTAATGTCAATCAAGTTTTCAATCAAATTAATTATTAATTAGGGGTATGAATCGTCTTGGTATGTGCTGCTGATTGTTTGAGATGAGTATTGATTCAGCTATTTACAGACGCGTTAGAAATGCTGTCTTATATATTTCCAAGTTTGAGACCAACTCTGAGATGATTGGGATGTTTTGAGTTAAACGGATTGTAGACCCTCAAATGAACTCGTTACTTTCTCTGGTTAAGTGCCATTGAAATTGAGGTGTCATGGGTAAGATGTGGTGAACATTGAACCCTATAAATTATCCCAAGTTATTACTAATAAAAAAACAACAAACATTCTTACAGTTCTATGATTTAATTTATAAGCTTTCATATTAATACTTTATGTTGTGTTACATCGAGGATTTACTTAGGATCAGGAAGATCAGGGCAGCGTGCCATTGTCTAAGTAACAACAGGATAATACAACTTCCAGTAGAATTACCACGGAGTTATATCTTAATTATAGTCACCATCTGGTCTTTTGTCTTCATACAATAGACGTTAAAAACTCCGTCTTACCTTATAAGAAGAACCAGTCACTCTCAATATACCAAAAATTCAACAACATGAACTCAAAATAAGAAGAGCTTTGACTGTTTTTAACGTGAATGTTTAGAGAGTCTCTTTTTAAGTAAATACCTAATTCTATACCAACTTTTGGATATTGTTTAGCAATGATGTCTATCAGAATGGCAACGGGTACTCCTTCCATGATAGGAGCATTTGAGGAGGGTCTATGCTCATCCATCTAGAATTTGGCAAAAATCTAGCAGATATAGGATTTTGATTTCTCTTGGATACCCCCTTCCCCCGCAGCATTTTTTACTTGTGCTGGTTCAGCACATGGACCTCCTTGGCTGGCTGCTGATATAAAAATACATCATTAAACTGAGGGACTTCGGCGTAATATACTTTATTAGGCTCAGGTGGGACAGATGGTGTTGGAATAGCGGAGATAGAGAGTCCCATCTCTACTCCGCTCTGTTTTTACCCTGTACTTACTGGATTGACTGCGCAAAACAAGCCTGACGCTTAGGGCAGTTAAGCGCAATATGCCCAGGATGACCACACCCATAACATCTTGGCTCATCGGAGTCCCATCCACAGTTGTTATGGGAAGGCCCAAACCAATAGTTAGACCGCTGATGGTAGATTGGCAGAGGAAAAGGCGTGTAGATATGATAGGCCCTGGAATTGTTAGGCAATATGTAAGTTGGTCAAGATGACCCACTCAAAAATAAGGCCCCACTACAACCTATATGGTTTTAATCCACATTAGGTGAATTAAAAGTGACCAATAAGACGGCGCAGGTAGTTGACGATTTTAAGCATAGGTACATCCTCCTGCAAGATTGGAGTCATAGCATTAAAGAGTTCAAGTATGGCTTCACTGAAGTGGTCATTGTAATCACCACATTGACTTTAGATAACATCCCTGCTCCTACTAACACATGTGCTTAAGCAGTGAAGCGGTCAGCAAACTCTGTGAGAGACTTCTTACACTAAAACACATTAGTTAAAAACTTGGCCTTCCGTTGATACATCTTTGTTGCGCCTCCAAACAACTACAGCACCGTCTCCTTCACCTCCTGGTAGGTAACAGAGCTGTTTGAGAGGTAACACGTAACTTGGTCAGAGCTTCCAACATCCAGGCGGAAATTAACAACTTAGCTTTATGCCGATCCTAAGCCCACTCTACTGCAAATTCAAACCACTTGAAAACCCCATGTATGTATCTGTTGTGTTTAAATGAGGGATGCTTGTCGATGCAGACCTCCTCCTCCCTAACAACCCTATTTGATTTACGCTCTGCACAGTGTAGCCGCTCTTCAGTGTCATCCCAAGTGGTTGGTGAGTAGTCTGACTTGGCAACCAACAAATTGCAGTTGGTTGAAGGCCTTATCAAACTGACCCATTATATGGTTTAATTACTAAAAATAAGCATCTCTTGAGTATGGAGTAGTATGTTAAAAACAAGTTTTGTTTCCGCGAATTGGGATAACTCAATAAACTGGGGAAGCACCCCATCAAGTTGAGATGATTGCGTCGTATACTTGATGACTATAAATCTTGATTGTGGTTGATCAATGGGCCCCCTGTATTGAGCACCACTGTTATAAAATCGGCGATATAGGTAATATCCGCCGTGAGAGTTGCATATGGTTGAGCCCACTGATCAACAGATTAATGATATGAAGATCGCCAATCCTAAGTAAATCATAATAAACTTTCATATATATAAAGCAATCGCTTCCAAGATACCACTTTAGTTATTTATATATATATATATCAATAGCTGAATTCCAAGGTTGACTCTTTTTCTTCCTTCCTATTGGCTCTCTTCCTCCTAATTAAAGACCTCCTCCTCTTGTCTTCCCATTCCATTCATATCCTCGTTGTTTTTAGTCACTTTCAACCCATCATATTAGTTATTATTCATTCGCCAGAACTCATTTGGTTTTGCATCATCATTTTAGCTCTGGAAAATATTCATGTTGGAAAGGTATCAACTTTTCTCCTTATTACAATGCGCTCAGATATACTTATACTAACTAATTGGATTTAATGCATATCAGTCATTTAGCTACAACCATTTAGAGCTTATTTTCCAGTCATATTAATATATTGGCAGGCTGAATACCATCTTTCAACACCTTATGTCTGAGAGACTCAATCTCAGACTGGAAGAAGGAGCACTTTGAGGTTTTGAGTTCTATTAAAGCCTTCCTAAGACGATTAAAGTCTTACTGAAGGTGCCCCACATGACCATTGAAGTTCGTGAGAAGAAAGTGAAATTGTCAAAGTATACAAGGATACATGATAACTTCAAGTCACCGAGGATCGCATTTATGGAACAATGGAAGGTGTCCAGAGCGTTACAAAAGCCTTGGGGCATCCTCAGGGGTTTTAATAATCCTTCATTGGCTATAAGTACACACTTGGCTCAGTCTTTGGGGGCGATCTTCACTTGCCAATATCTGCTAGCAAGATCCATTGTGGATAAGTATTATGACCCAGTGAGTAAGTGGAGAGAGTCATCAGATTTGAGGCAAGTAATAACTGTCTTTCTTGGTGATTTATCTTAGCCTGGTATATGCAATTACCATTTAATGACTACCATCCTTCTTTTGAACCAATAGGAGAGTGTAGGCCCAAGGGCTGCACTAAGGCACCAATAGTCTGGCTTCAAGTAGTTGTTTGAGTTCTACCACCACCTGGGCTTCTTCAAACTAATTTTTGGTAAGGTTAAAACAAAAAGGTGGAGCTTACCCAGTCTATACATGATGTAGAACTCCTCTCATTTTTCTGAAATTGTAAATTGAGGCTGATAAAAAATTCTGCGTATTCCTCTAATAGTTCTTGAACTTGGCGCTGTTGATCCCTAGTAAGTTTATTTCTGATACAGGTGTCAACTAAAGCCACTGATGAGGGGCATCTCCAAACAAAATCCCTCAGACTTCTAAAGCTGTGGACATCATCAACAGCCTCTACTGGTAGAAGGTAAACATATGCGATGGGAAAATTTGAGCCCACTACCCTAGGTTTGTCAGTAAAGTTAGTCAATAACACCAATATGGATCTGACAACAGCGGGATCTAGAATCCCTTGGACATGTAAGAACATCTTTAGCAGATGGGTTTTCTAGACCTAGGATCTCCAGAAGGTATCCAGAGGGTATGGTGATGTGAACCTGGGCGTTAGCAATAACCTGGGACTTTAAAGGTATAGTAGTTGACCTAGGTAGATAGATCATCATGCATTCATGGCCATTAACGGCAGGCAAGGGCAACCAAACTTGAGAGCCCCTTATGTGATACTTGAGCTTATCAATTCAGCTCTTACTCTCTAATAGGTAATCCTGAGGCTTAACCTCCGCTTTTGACTCGCGTGAGGTTTCAAAGATTGGGAGGATCCCTTTGTCTCAGTAGGGATAGAAATTCATCATAGTGTACTACTGTGGAGTAGGCTTGGAGTAACTGAGTTCTGAGACTAAGTTCAAAACTTGGGTTATCCAGTGCAATGGCAGGGGTTTTTACAGAAAGATTCCCAAAATGGATAGGTAGGGAAGAATAGGCCCCTATGGATCGTGTACACTGTTTTTTAGCCATGCTGAACTCCATATAGTGTACAAGTCTGGGATAATCTTGATACGCTTCATAAGTTTGGATGAAATAATATTCATGGGGCAAAAAGCTTTTCTTTCTTCTCAATTCCACTTTCAAGCGATTTTAATCTAAAAAGCTAATTAAAACCTTCATCAACTTGCTGCAACACCGTTTACAGCTGATGCCCTTGGCTCCACCGCCTGCCACTCCAATATGGGATAGCAGCGCTCCACCTGCTAGCATTTACCTCCCAATAGGCAAATGCATGTGGACTGGCTCACCCAGTCCGCCAAATAAATCTGGCCTCTATGTCCCTCCAAGGGACTTAGCACTCCACCTCAAGCAATTCCACCCAATCTGCTCCCATCCCTTAGCCCTTCCTTAATCCAATATCCGCTTTTGCTTCTCTGTCAAGTATGGACATCTCTTCCCATATGCCAACATAGCAATAATTGAGTTGGTTACTGCCACCTTTGCACCGGCAAAATTTATAGACTTCCTCCCTTAAAAGGTCTATTTTGATATAGGCTTCCCCACTGAAGAGGACGCGGCCACTGTAGCAGCAACGCCCTTAACTTATAAGAACACACCCATTACCACCACCTGAAAACGTCTTTTAGATGATACCACACTCGTGGTGACCTTTGCAAACCTCCCCTCACACCTTCCCCCTCAAACATTATATGAGGAGTTGATTTCAGAGCTGTCCACTTATGGCAAAGACCCCACCTTCCAATTTATTGTCCCAAGTGGTGCTGAGCGCCTTGCGGCACCTAGGGCAATAGCCACCACTACACCTCACCAGCTGAACATGTCCCAGCACATCCCACTGCATGCATATATCCCATCAGCAACAGAACTTTTATTTTGGGCTTGAATTGACAACAGTCGCACAATTTGCCTCCTCTGCCATGAGTTGGACCATACATAAAAGCATGCCATTACAATTCAATCCCTGCGAACACTGTCAACTCCACCCATGAGGCCACAACAACAGCATTTGAGTGGGAATTTTGGCTGCCCACAGGCTGTGCGCTCAATGAATCGGCAGCAAAATCTAGTAACCCAAAGCTACACCAGCCAAACTACACCCATGACAACCAATTGGGTGCAGGCTTGGACCTTTATTCGATCCAAAAATTCTCCCACCCCAACACATACCCAACCACAGCCAACTATCACAGAATCAATTAAAGTCAACCAAAATCCATGGGAATTATTGCTGAAGTGACCAAATCTGGTGTTATTGTCCCACTAGATATACCATTTGATTTAAATCCTTATATGAATTCAGACTTTGATGCCCCACTCCTGACCAGACATTATGTCCCCAAACTCAATGCTACTTCTTACCAAAGTGACCACTAGCTTGCTAAGGTAACAGTGGCCTCACCTAAAAGTTGCCATCTATGTGAAGCCATGACAAAATCTTTCACTGAATTAAGAAGGCTGCATATCACTACAATCTTCCAATTTCTCTGCTATTGCAAAGATGAAATCACCCGCCTCAATGAAGTTTCCACCACTGCTGTCAAACATGTCGATGTAATGGAAGATTTATCCCATCCAAACGAGTCACCGAGCCAACATTGCAAAATTAGCCCATCTCCCCAACTCCCACATACAAGCTTAACACCATGTTTCCAAACTCATAGAGGCTATGCTTCAGACCCAAATTGTCAATCTCAACAATTATCTTCTTTTCCTCAACCCTCATCCTGCAGACGCCCCAACCCCCTTGCTATCAGCATTGATCCACCTCTTTAATGCTGAGCTTAATGATCCTCCTGATCTTCCCTACCCTTCCACCATTGTGGGATAAATGGCTCGCAAATGTGCCACCTGGTTGGTTGTTTTCTCATTTTTGTGTGTCTTGCTGCTTGTTTAGGGCGGTTAATTAATGTTTTTGGTTTGTTTAGCTTTGGAGTTTCTGTTTGGTGATGTCCATCCCCTGGTTGGCATACCTCTAATAAGTTTAAAAAATTAATAATGCTCATGAGGAACTGCGGTTGTCAAAGGCGAGAACTAGAATTTATAATCATGAACATTGAAGTGGCTAACCAGACTTCTAAACTGTAAAGGTTACGTGAGAAACATGGGAGAATCATCAGAAGAAGAGTAAGCAGTATCAAACACTTTATTATCAATGGGTATCAAATCTTCTTCTTTAGGTACAATAGCTCCAGGATTGTTAAAGGTCATGGATGAGACTTGAAGCGAGGTAAGGATGTCAGAATGGAGCACCCCGTCCTTAATGCTGATGGCCCTTTCTAACCTCCTTGGAAAGTTGTTTAAAGCATTTCTTGGCGCTGTAATATAAGCCATTCCATTAAGTGCATCAGGATTGAAGATTCTTCTGATTTTTGACAACATGGACCTGAAGACAGTTAGAGGGGGCAATAGTAGTAGCCTTAGGATGTAGGGTCGTTGCAGGGATCTTGTTAAACACTTCCTTGATTCCCTGAATGCAGGTAAAACCGTTTGTCAGAATTTTAGCTAGATGGATTCCTCCAATTATTTATTGATATTCAGGATGAAATTGCTAATCATGGCGGAAAGGCTAATTGACTAAATTTCGTGGTTTTTTATGTGATTGCTAGGTAATTACTCCAAAACTAAGGTGAGCCAAATTAGGTATTCTGCTGAGATTGGATGATAGGTTTGGTAAGGACCAATCCCTGACCTGAATTAGTATATGGATCGCCGGTGACTAGTAGCTGAGGATGATCTAAGTATATTAATTTATTATATGCCAGTGGAAGCCAAAGATTCCAAGTTTATACGCTTATGTTGTTTCTAACGCTTAAATAAATATCACCTGTACAAGTCAAATCCAAGCTGTTGCCTGAAGAAGGCAAAAATTTCAAATAATTAACTAGAAGAGTCAAAAAAAGTTGTTGGCAAGAAGCTGATATATCCTTAGTTAACCAAGCGGCTGAAGCTGTTTCTGGCGCATAGTAACTAAGTCAACTCAAATGTTGAAACCAAATTTAATTAAATAATTTATATAATCAACTATACTGCTCACTGGCGACTAAAGGCTAAGGATGAGCCAAAACTAATAATTTGGACATTGGGAAGGACAAGGCGAGAGGGTCGACACCAGGGAAGTGAGTAGCGCAGCAGAAGGAAATGGAAATGTCTGGCTGGATGATCCAGCGATGGGCCAATAGGTCAGCAATGGGTGCAGTAGCCTGAAGTGAGTATAAATACCCAGTGCTTCCCTTTCAATAAACATCTCCCTTTGCCTATTCTCTTTTTAATATAAGCTTATGTTTATTTTTTAATGATTGGAGTTTAGGCTGGGGGATCCCCAAATGGCGCGGGTGACATGCCTAGGGGTATCCAGTGCTTCTGGCCCTGTTGCCTAAGGCGAAACGGCAAGGGTCAGATATTCTTTATACTGGTTGGCCTTCCAAATAACAGAGCTACTGTCACTTGTAAAGTCAATTTTCATACTGTATTCTCACTACAGGGGGTTCTGCTGTCAGGTGCAGGAGTAAGTGAAGGTTTGTGTTAGGAGGCGGCGAGTAGCTGCCAGATTAGCTGGGGAGGGGAAAGCATGCTGGTGTAGCTCAAACTGCTAGTTAGGGTTCCACGATTGTTGGTGGCAGGGAGGGGCAAGCTTTGGACGCCCACCCCACACGCTGAGGCAGTAATTAGGAGTAATACCATCTGTTTAACTTGGTGAAATGGCAGAATTTTAACCAGATGGACTTTTCAATGAATTATCTATACTTGGGATGAAATGATTAATTATGGCGGAATGGCTTATCAACTAAGTTTCGTGGTGTTTTATGTGAATGCTAGGTAGTTATTTTCCAACTGGTTGAGCTGAATCAAGTATTCCTCTTAATTTGAGTGATAAGTTTGGTCAGGGGCAATCTGACCCCAAATTAGTATATGGATCTCGGGTAACTATTAGCTGGGGATGATCCAATTGTATTGATGTACTATATGCCTGTGGAAGCCAAAGATTCCAAGTTTATACGCTGAAGTTGTTTCTAACTCCTAATTTAAATATTGACTGTACAAGTCAAAACCAAGATGTCACCTGAAGAAGGCAAAACTCCAAATTATCACCCAGAAGAGTCAAAAAAAGTTGTCAGCAAGAAACTGAGATATCCCAAGTTAACCAAGCAACTAAAGTTGTTTCTGGCGCTTAATAACTAAGTCAACAAAAATGTGAAACCAAATTTTGATAAATAATTTATATAGGGACCATCTAGTACTAAAAAAAAATAAATAATTTATATAATCAACTATACTACTCACTGGCAACTAAAGGCTAAGGATGAGCCAAAACTAATAATTTGGACATTGGGAAGGACAGGGCGAGAGGGTCGACACCAGGGAAGAGAGTAGCGCAGTGGAAGGAAGTGGTAAAGGTTGGCTGGATGATCCAGCGATGAGCAGATAGGTCATCAATGGGCGCAGTAGCCTGAAGTGATTATAAATACCTGGTGCTTCCCTTACAACAAAATCTCCCTTTACCTAATCTCTTTTTAATATAAATTTATGCTATTCTTGTTGGTTGGAGTTTAGGCTGGTGAACCCCAAATGGCGCGGGTGACACGCTTAGGGGTCAGCCAGTGCTGCTAGCCCCATTGCCTAAGGCTAAATGGCAATGGTCAGCCAGTCTCCTTACTGGTTGGCCTACCAACTAGCAGAGCCCACTGTCACCGGGAAAATTTAACTTTCTAACACAGCCCATACTGGACAAAGCTGATGCCTAGGAAAGATGTCACGTCTCCAGAGCCTGAGGAAAATTCAGATATTCCTTGGCATGGAGGGCTATTATCATAAGTTCATCACTCAGTTTGTGACCTGTCAAAATCCCCTATTTTACCTCCTGCAGAAGAACTTGCCTTTTGAGTGCCAGCCAGAGAAAGAACAAGTTTTCATTTCCTCAATGATCGTTCTTTGCACTAATCCATTTTCTTTTATCTTTGTTTTGATCAACCTTTCTTGTTATTTAAAAATATGAGTAAGGTCACCTTTGGGGCCATCCTAGCCCAGCACAATAAAAATTAGTTTGATAACCCAGTAGCTCATTCCAGCAAGACCTTGAGAAAGGTGAACAGACTATAACGTTACTAAATGAGAATTCTTGGCTATCTTGGTAGAGATCAAGCATTTTTGGACATACCTTTATGGCACCTGCTTCTTCATCATCACTGATCATTCCTCACTCTGATGGCTAAAGCAAATGAAGGACCCATATGACCTATTATCAAAATGGGACTTAAGGCTGCAGAGCTACGACTTCACTATTGTCCATCATGCAGGAGCGCTTCACCAGAATGCCTATGGTCTTTCTAAAATGTTGATTCTGGCTGCCTTGACCCCTGAGGAAGACCGATTGTATGATTTAATTGGCCAACTAAAACGCTGGGAGTTGGAGACTCATGAGGTCCAATATTAGCTCTTGAAGATGACACAGACACTTTAGATCAAGACGCGGAATTTTATATAAGAGGGTCAATAAGGGATGGCCCCCCTACATCCGCCCTTCTTCATGAACTGACAATACTTAGAGGGGCATGAAACTGTGGGATACAGGGAGGTAATTAAGATTCACAAATGACTAAAGACATGATATTACTTTGATTGAATAGTAGAAACCATTCAGGAGTTCCTTGAAGATTGTATGACTTGCCAATCTCAAGATCGAGCTAGTCCCCAATATCAGCACTCTGTTGTTGCCCCAACGGGTCCATTCAGTGTTGTTAGAATTAGTGTATTAGGTCCACCTACCACTGGGAAGCATGACCATAAGTATATCCTCCTAGCCATGGACCGTTTGACCAAATGGGTCAAAGCAATTTCTGTCCTACTGCCACTGCGAAAGCCCCAGCTCTCTTAATTAAATTGATCCATTTTCACCCAGCATGAATGCCCCCAAACTTTACTTTTAAACAATGGGTTAAATTTCTTCACGCAGGTAGTCCCTGAACTTAATTCATTTTTTGGTACTAAACAGAGTTTCATTTCCCCATTACAACTCATCGACCAATGGGGCGGTGGAACGTACTAAAGAAACCCTTGTATCTTTTTTTAGCACTAGTGGTTCCCAACCCAAAAGGGGGAGCCGCATGCATATTTATTTGCAATTGAGCAAAACAAAGGGATTATCATATGTTGAAAAATACCAATATGGCACTCAGCTGACAGCCTAGGAAGCCATATCAGAAGGTGAGAAAGCTTTAGGGAAACTTTTGTCCAGCGCCTGCTTTAGCTGGAATACAATGGCGAGCAACATAGGGTTAGGAGCATCAGCGACATGAGGCATAAGGAGGTATAGTTATGGGTATTCTTCATTTATGAGTCCGGTGGTGTCCATTGCCTCAATGTATTGAACAAGTTGATTCTCAGCAAAAGTGATGAGAGAAGGCACACAAGTGAACAACTTGATGCGCTGGTGGGCTTGTGGTTTAATTGGGGTCAAAAAGAAAAGTTTTTGCCGCGTTGATGCAAGCGCAGCTTGCACCAAAAGCAAGCTCCTCAATTTCATACTTCGCATCTTCCTCAAAATTATGGGGAAAATTGGGGACAGGAATACCCTTAACAAGGGGCTCCATCGCCCTATGAAGATGCTGGCGAAGTAGGGTGTTAGCAGGGGCAACTGCAGCCTCAACTGCCATTTTACTAATAATTTATAAACTGGAAAACCGTTTTTGGACAAAAATGGCAGGGACATAAAATTGGGAAGGTCAACAAAGGACTCCTCCTTAGCAAAATCTAGCTTCACATGGTATGGACGTTCATCCTCATCAACCTATTTGAGGCTCTCAAATGGATTGCATTCAGCCAGCGCAGAGCCAGCCGCCAGAGTTGGGGCAGTGTTAGGAGCTGATCGGCCATGTGCTGTCAACCACAGCAGCTCAGCTGAAACTGGTTCAGCCATTGACTCATAATTCAGTAATCAGGTCAAATTATTAATAAAATCTTTAAGAGTTTTTTTTTAATTGGCCGCTACTTTTGGAGAAGCACCAAATTTCTTAGAGGTTGGGGGTGGGAGAATTAGCCCACTTGAAAATTGGGGCGAAATGGCCACTGGACCAACGCTGGAGGGAGGAGCAGCAGAAGCGGTGGAGGCAGAAACAGTGGTGCACTTGCACTTTGAGTGGTCAAGCTTAAAGCACAAGGGTAAATGGCGCGGCATTTTTGATGCACTCCCATAATGGGTGATCAGGCGTGTATCTGAGCACAAAGTTGGGGTGTATTTATGAGGTGAGAATAGCGATGAAGTGGGCAGATTGTTGCAAAGGCGTGAGGCCCTACCAGACGATTTTCCCTCATTTAGAACCACAAACTGCAACATGGGGTCTGCGCTGTAAATGGCCAGATCCTTCTTGAGCTCGTGGCAGAGGCGTTTGGTGGAGAGATGGAAGGGCAACCCAGCGAACTGGACCACAAAAGTGGTCTCATCTGGGAGCTAGGTTAAAATGGTGGGGAGGAGGATGTTTTTTAACTAATAGTAGCTTGGTTGCTGCCACCGCATTGGCTTCAGAGCGGAAACTGAGATTAAAGTCTCCTTAAAGGGACAGAAGTCAATATAGCTTGTGGGTTTAAAATCTGCTGTGGCCATATTGATAATGGCTGCACTTGCTTATTTGGTGAAATTCCCATATTTGATCTGGAGGCCAAAATGCAAATCTCTCCATGGTAGCACCAAAGGGCTCTGGAGCACCTGGGAGCTTACAAGTTGGTGGGCCAAGTCCCAAGGAGGACATAACGCCAGGTAGCATTGGAAGGGCTAGTAGATCCAGCCTGGGCATGCTTCAGCGGCGGCCAAAAAATGCCAGATGGCGGCGCATCACCACCGCAAGCTGGGGCAGCAGGCATTGATTGCAACATTGGTAAGTTTTTGCTTGATTGAGCGGTCATTTCTTGTATTTTTTGAAAAAAAACTAAGTTTGGCTTCATTTTAGTTATCAAATCGAAAGAAAGTTTGCTATCAACAGAACTTTTATCTTTATTTTGCAGAAGATGGCTGTCTCCAATCCTGTTTGCTGGAATATTATCTACCCATTGCCTTGCTTGATTACAGAACAAGATATCATTGAATCATCAGGATGTCTCCCTTCAAAGCCTAATATGGGCGCGCTCCCAGTCACCAAGTAGCATTCAGCCATTGCCCAAGACCTCCACACCAGAGAACTGATTTAACTATGAGGGCCTTAGCCAATAAATTGTCCATCTACATGACCTAGCCATGCAAGGCATTACCACCACCACAGAAAGGGAGACATCCCAATTTAAGTTCAGCTGACCATCCTTACCAATTTTTCAATTAGGTGACTTCATTCTCATTAACTTCATCAACCTAGAGGTCAACTGTTGAAATCCTGCTGCTTGTGCTTTCAGGTGCTGATTGTTGTCAGGATTTCAATATATTCTATAATTTACAGAGACTAAAAATTTCTTTCTCGTTGCAAACACTTTTGCAACCCATTCAATTCAAGACTAAATCTAGTTTGATAATCTCATAGAGGGATTAGTCTGCGCCCATGTCTGGGAGAAGTTGGGCAAGCAAGGCAAGAGGAGCAGATGGAAGGCCCGCGGCCTCTAACGTTCGAAAACGCCCCAGAGAATCTGGTGGAATAGAAAAAAATCTAAAAAAACCGGTGGTCACAATTTCCCTGGAGATACTCGCATGGCAAGCATGATGCAACCAGTACATCAACACGCCACATTCCCAGCCACTTTCATCGGTGGAATTTGGAGTCCATGTGTATCTGGACATCCAAAAAAATGGCCCTATGGGAAAAATTTTGTGAAGATGTACACAAAATTTTCCCAACCACAGTGTACGTTGCACCTCACTCCATGTCACGCGGTTGGCTGGACCTAGGTTTCAAAAGCAAAATAGCAGCAGAAGAGGCTGCAGCGGTGTGCATAGTGGTCAACCTCCCCGAAGGGCAATGGGTCATCAAAACTAAACGCACCAGATGGACAAAATCAAACCAAATTTTCCTCACGTTTGACTTTTTGCCTACTATGGTAAAACGTGACATTTTTGAGAAACACCTGAAAGATGGTCTCTCCATATATGGCGAAATACAATCTTTCGAAATGCAACATTTCACGCTGATGCCACACCTGTGCACCAGTAAAGCCATCGCAGTTCTGACCCCAACCAAGGAGATCGTGAAGGACCTAACCCAGATCCCGCACTCCACCTTTATTGACATCGCAGGGCACACCACCCACCCATTCTGGGTAACCATGGACAGCGCGCCCCCCATTTGCACCCACTGTGACGCGTTCAGCCATAAGGCGCACGCATGCCCCATCAAAGAGGGCGTCACATTCCAAGAGCACCCCTCAGCGGCCATGGCCAGTGGAGAGGCGCACTACGAACCAACCGCAAGCACCAAGGAGGCTTTCCCGTGGGGAGCACAAGGCTGCTACCTATTGGTAAAGCCCATCTCCCCGCAGGAGTGGAAGAAGGCCAAGCAGGCCCATAGGACCGCAGCCAAGGAAGCGGCCAAGGCCACCACCACCATCCCACACTCACAACGCCAGGAGGACATGGAGACCTTCGCGGTGGAAGCAACTCAGGAATCCATCACCCAATCAGATTGGGAGGCCCATGCCAAATGGGCCACTCAATCTGAGGATCCAATGGGAGATTCAATCTCACCCAATCGCTGCACCCAAGCCCCAGTCAAAACTGACTTGGGACCTATCCCAACCAAAAAAAAAAATTTTTGCCCCACTCGATGGTGCACCGAACTTATCCGCACCGCAAAAAATTTGTCCGACGTCGGGAAAACAAAAAGCAAAGGCCAAAGCCAACGCAACTCTTTCCACAAAAATTAACAAAAACCCCCAATAGTGTTGCTGTTAATACCCGCGCTGCTGTGAAAGCCCGTGGGGACCTGGAAGAGGCTGGTGGGCCCGGGGCCCACCCCCTCACACCTAAGGTGCGATGGGGGAAACCTTCACTCTAGGGACACTGAATATCGCCAGACTCAAGGCCTCCCCGTCCCGAGATAGGAAACTGAGTTTTTTATAAAACAATTTACCTGTGGATATCCTGGCCATCCAGGAGTCCCACTGTCCACGAGGTTCTGAGGAAGCTTGGAAAACAATGCTCCTACCATCCCTATCCTTTTGGTCGAAGCACTGTGGGGTGCTAATTTTGGAAAAACAATTTTTCAAATTTACATCTTCAGAAACATTCCTAAATGGCTGAGTGCTCGTTGTCACCTTCTCATGGGCTGATGTTGCACACACAATCGTCAACATTTACACCCCAAATGGTGCACATGAGCATCAGAAATTTTTCTCATTGGTCAAATCCCTCCTGTTACCCCCTGATTCTTTCCTAATTGGCGACATGAACTGTTAGCTAACCTCACCAACGGACCGGTGGCCACCCTCACCCCACGCCCCACAGGGTCACGTAGAACTACGCGTTCTAAAAGCCACCCTTGGGTTAATGGATGCGCTGCTGTGACATGCCCCACTGCTCAAAAACATGATGTGTCCCCACATCCACAATGGCCAATTAAGGTCCATGACCCACATCGACTTTATTCTAGCACCAGCGAAATTCCAACCCCACATCTCCCACTTCAAAACAACAAAAATGGAATTCTCCAACCACCGACTGGTCTCAATAACATACCACTTACCTGTCACAGTTGCAAAGGCCCCACATTGGTGCAAAATCCGCCCCTCAGAGCTCGCGTCGCCAGGATTTTCCATGTGGGTGGAAGAGGCAACTTTGGCAAAATTGTTTGTTGCACCGTTTTGCGCGGACCCCATTTCCACATGGGCAACTTTCAAAGAAGACACCATCCACCACTATCGCCATCTCTCATCCAGATGCTCATGAGCCACATCGGCAGTTATATTGCGCGCACTGGTGGAATTGGCCCATTTGGAGTCCAACATTCCAGCCTCAGGATATATCCCTGCATGGGTCCAGAAGTGGGCGGAGGCAGCCGCCCACCTCAACGCACTTGAAAGGCAACACAAACATCGGGTTTGTGTCCAATACAGGGCCACACGCATCACTAAAGGCGACAAGTACACCACATACTTCTTCAAAAAAAATTTTGCACCACGCCAGAGCGTGGCCTGCACATAGGTGCAAAGATCGGATAATTCTATTGTGGACACACCGGCTGAAGTGGCAATCAAAATGCAAAGATATTACTCCGAGTTATACTGAGCCAAACCAATTCAGTCAGCTGAAATGGCAGAATTTCTTGACTGAGCTCATATCCGCACCATTTTCTGATACCCAGAAATAATGAATTTAATTACTCCAAACAAATTATGGACTACCATTCGCGGTGCGCCAAACTGAAAATGCCCAGGCCCAGATGGCATTCCATATGAGTTCTACAAAAAATATTTTAAATATATATCCCCATTGCTGCTAGCCTCACTCAACCAAAGCCTGTTGGAAATGCGCCTCCTACCAGGAGGACATGAGGCCTTTACGGTCACACTCTTCAAGAAAGGGGATAGGCTAGACTTAGCCAACTGGTGCCCCATTTTTCTAACAAACACATACACCAAAATATTAACCAAAATCATGGCTAACCGTTTAGGGACTGTAGCGTCTGCCACCATCTCCCCAGAACAATTTGGTTTCATCCCCAGAAGGTCGATTTGGGATAACGTGCACTCTGTGGCTAATGTGTGTCAGTCCACAGCCTCTGGGGCACTTGTATTCTTGGACCAACAAAAGGCCTATGATAGAGTAAACTGGGAATACCTTAGGGTAAGCCTCCAACTTTTCCGCCTACCTCCCCGCTTCATTAACTGGGTGATGCTGCTCACGGAATCTGCAACAATGGCAGTGCGTGGCCCAGGTTTCCTAACAAAAGTAGTCCATCCTCAAAGGGGCCTGCGACAAGAGGACCCCCTTAGCCCACTCTTATATAACTTCAGCCTTGACCCACTACTGCGAAATGTGAATGCCCAACTCACTGGGGTCCATGTGCCAGGCAAACCCCAGTCAAGATGATGGCATTTGCAGATGATTGCGTGGTGGGGGTGTCTAATAACAAAGATGCACGTGCGCTGGAAGCCCTCATCCAGGAATATTCCCGGGTAAGCAACGCGGCACTTAACGCCTCCAAAACTGAAATCATCCTCCTTGGTCGGTTTCAGAACTGCTGGGCCCCAGCAAGTAGTTCCCAACCTGGCCCATCTGCTCGCCCACGTCCACGCCTTACTAACTCAAAACACACCGCTCCACTGGTGCTCCCCTTTGTGCCACGACCTACCATAGGACCGGTACGCCATCTGGGCGTGTGGTTGGAGGCAGGTGGATACGCGTCAGCAGTAATGGAGTGCCATATACTGGACAACGTGACGAAGCGAATCGCCTCTCTCAGAACCCACCCTACTACCCTCACTGGCAGGGTTGTTCTTGCCAACTCTATGCTCCTATCCAAAGTCTGATTCAGAGCCCACGCCATCCCCTTCTCCCCAAGCTTCTTCAAATCCCTGTATGCTTTGCTACAAGGTTGGCTTTGGTCAGGTCGCCCTCCACCAGTACGGCTAGAGGTCATGTTTGGCCCTCATCATCATGGTGGCATGGGCCTACTTGACTTCAAAGCCCATGCCGCCAAGATCCTGGGCACCTGGATTTCGGCCATCACTGCTCCTACACTCCCATCCCAACACTGGTCCTGCGCGGCCCGCTTTAACTTCTCCCAAGCCTTGGGCCTCAACAATCCATCAAACCCCCATTCCCTGATGAAATACCTCGCATCACACACATCGGCCACAGGTCCTCACGGGACCAAAACCCACTACAAACGAATCCTACTCTTCATGCGAAGTGCAGAGTGGAGAATTCATATTAGTGGACATACAACCTGAAGAGGCCGCCCCTCTCCTCAGTTCACACAAGAGGTACAGGGGCTACCCATCCATGATGGTGTGATCCCCATTCGACCCCAAGTCCTATCCAGGGTGGACTACCTGGACATGATGGACATCCCTTATTCCACTGAGACCCAAAAGACTATTCGGATATACGCACACCATCCTCTGTTGCAGCCTCAAGTCCGCTCCCATGTGTGGCGCTGCCTGAGGCGGGTGTATTGTACAGCTGAGCGCTCTAATGCTTTACACTCATCCTTTGTCGTGTGTGGCCAGTATGGAACGCTGTTTCACCGCCTGGAGAAGTGCCCCACCTCTAAAGTAATATGGCGCGAAGTCCAACGTCTGCTAGGCCAGGATCAAACACATCCCTTCAGTCTGTCAAGAGATATGTTTGCTTCATCAATGGCCTCCCCCTCCCAACCCTCCCTCCATGCTCTGGTGGTTGCAATCGCCATGTGGACTATCCACACGATTGTCTTGGATGCCATCGCTGGATCCATCCCCACCCTCCCTGAAGCTGTCCACAGATTCCGGTCTCATTTGGTGGATCACTTTCAAGCGTGGATGTTTAGATATCTCCCACCGTGTCGCCAACAGCTGGTCTCCTCCTGGTTCCCAGTCTGGTTCATCAAATCAGACCCCTTCCTCCACACGTGCTCAATAGTGGCTACGTCCCCTACACACGTTCCCTCCCCCTTCCCATAAGTGGTGTTCCCGCTGGCAACAAGAGATAGCATCGCTTCTCTGGGGTGCCTCCCCTGGTACTAAGTTTTGTCTTGTCTGAGTCATATTCGGAAGTGTCCGTCCCATGGTCAGCCTTCCCCATTATAAATTTAAAAATTTAATATATTCTATAATTTAAGTTTGCTAAAACCTAAATTGGTGAATTTGCTTTATAATACTACAGGGTTTTTATATATTTTTTTCAAGTAGCATCTTGGATGTGATAAATAATGCTTTATAAGATGTCTTCCCCTAGCATTTAGAGTTGTCTAAGGATTATACTGGGATTAAAATTAGAATTGGTTTAGGCAGGAAATTGAGGCTTAGACGTTTGGATGATCTGACCAATCAGCGCTCCGTACAATCTCCTCACCTCATCTGGTCTTGAAACCATATGATTGGTCCACCGCAGGTAGGATAAAACCATGAGACAAAGATTATATATTGCACCAAATCATTTGTATTGAAATTAAGCTTCTTGAAGCCAATCTCCGCCTGCTTCTGCTTATAATTGGTGAGTGAAATTTCTTCATCCTTCACGACCCCCCAAAGCACATAAAAGGGGTGTTTCCTATAGACAAAAACACAGAATTGGCGCTAGTTCTTGGGTGATCCTTCACCTCAAAAGAGAGTTATACGCCAAAGGTCAGGAGTAACAAGGGCAGCTTGATCTGTCCTGGTGACTGAAGGCAAGGAGTGAAACAATTACTCCAAGTTTAATCATTCCTCTGAGAGTGAGGCAGCTTTGTTTCAAATAAATTCGGACTATTTTTGGCCAAACTGTTTTTCGCCAAGAGCCATGATGGCAATTGTCTGAAATTGACAGAATACTCTCAACGTTCTTTAGTCTTGATCATATAAGGTCATTAACAAGGTGAACTCAGAGTACTCTATTGCTGGCGTTTATCAGGGGACAATGGTGAATTGAGTAAATGGCTGATTCCTTCAGCCCTATACCCCCTCTGACAGGATCTTGATGGGAACTTTTGGGATTTTAGATAATGAGTGAGTTGAGATCCTTACCCTCAAAGTGAGCCTTGATAGGTTGTTCTTTGATCCCCCATGAACGAAACCCTACACTGAAGGCGCCAAAACTAGATTTAATCAGGAAGCATCATACATATGAGAATTAATGGAAACACCTTCAGGTATCCCATCCCCATTTCGCAAATCGTGATAGGTGAAGTCTCCACTGCTGCGGTCATGAGGATGATGCAGAACAATGAGGATAATAACCAAGCGGTCAATTTAGATGGCAGCAAAAAAATCTTAATCATATGGGGCTGCGAAGGTTCTTAAGTCACCATGTCCTACATGCCCTATAAATATTGATGCTTACTAACATAATTAGGAGTATATATTCGCCTCATCTTTTCGTTTTTCTACCTCTCCACTAATTCACAAATTAAATCCCATTTTTGAACTTCAGCATCAGTCAAGAGAACTGTTATGCCAAGAGGCAGAATGAAATCTCACAACTAACTTGATGACAAATCCTACTTTCTATTGGCCATCTGACTCTTTTAAATTTTTCCACTAAATTGTTCCTCCAACCTCAAGTTTTCTTGGCTTGGTGACGCTTTATTTGGCAGGTGCCTGGTAGCACCCATGTCCAGGCCATGGGGGCCTGATCCTATTGGGTATTGATAGGATTTATCACATTTATTTTTACAAGAGTCAGGCCCATTTAATTTCCCAGATTTTTTGCCTCTTTGGTGGAACCCAAATTTTATGTTGGACCCCTTCATCAATTTAATTATTCACCTCTTTGGAAGACACTGAGGTTGTCACTGGAGACAAGTGCTCTCCATTGCCCATTGGCTAGCATCCTCTTGCTGATGCCACCTCCATGCACACCCCTTAGTCCGCTGGAGTAGTTCTTGCATGGCCATATAGGTAGGAAAGGGGCAATCTTATGGGTACACTGTCACCCACCTCTCATCCACCATATGGGCTAAATCGCCCTGGGTGACGAGGGGGCAGCTGCCTCTTGGCCTCTCTTTTAGTGAAAAATTGGGAATGCCTTTTTATTCAGGCACAGGAGGTTCTCCACTGGACTTACATTATTCTTCCCTCTTTGAACAGAGGGAGCACCACCACCAGGAACTTGGGTGAATGAACATTTTTATGGACCTTTGGGAGCTTAATCTCTAGAAGCGTGGAGACCTTCAGGGGGATGAGGAGCATTGGGGTATGCGGCATGAAAGGCCTCCACCAACTTGCCACAATTGGTGCAAACCTGGGTGCTGACCTAGCTATTCTCATGTGCCAAGAACCCCTTCAAGGCCACAAGATATTGGGCCAAACACTGAGATCTCTGGGAAGCCAAGATTGCGTCAACCTCAGCCTCCTCTAATCCTTCCACCACAATGGGCTCCAGTTCTGCCAGAATCATCCCTTTAAATGGGGACAACTGTGACATGTGTAATATGGGGTGCTGCTTCCAGTGGGCCAGAAGCATAAAATGGAAGGTGACATTGCCCAGATCCACCCCTCACCACATGGGACTGGAATGTTTGCTTGTAAATTTCTGGGAGGGTACCTGCATCTGAAAGTGATGGATATCCAACATGACATGGACCCCTCCATTATTTAATAAGCTGGTAGGCGTTTTTAATCCACAAACTGCTTGTAATCCCCTATAGCTTTGGTCAAATGCTCCTGAACCAGCGACTGGGAAGCTTAGATGTGCTGCATATACTCAGCACAGCTGGCACCTCCAGCCAAAGACTTGATCCCACCAAAAATGAGAGGTTATACCCTAGCGTGTCCTCATATGGTGAGAAACCTGAAGATGCATGAGTACCAATATTATACATGGATTGCGCCTGGGGAAGATCATCCACCCAGATATCCAGTTCAGCTGCGGCGTAACAACAAAAATTATGTTTCAAAATCTGATTAACGCTTTATTTGCTCATCTGACTGAGGACGTTATGCGGTTGAGTGACACTGAATAATCTTTAATATCACTAGGATTTCATTCCAGAAGCGCACCATAAACTACAGTCCACAGTCACTTACAATCTCCTGTGGCAACCTTAATAATGAAAACGAATGCTGCACAAAGAACTGGGCCATTTCTTCTGAGGTGGCAACTAAAGAACAGGGTTGGAAAAGTGCAAATTTAGTAAAATAGTCCATAGCCACCATAACAGTGGTAACCTATTGGATCTGGACAGCTTGAAAAAGAAATTGATGTACACCAAGGTCCCTGGGCCCTCCTCCTGCTGCATAGGGTGAAGGAGACCATTTTTACTTGATTTATCTAACTTAGTCCATGCGCTTGTCACACAATTTGCGATCTATGCTGGTTTATCCATGGAAATGCCCAGCCAGTTATATGTATGTTTACCCAAATCCAGGCATTTCTTGTTTCCTAGATTCCCCACCTCTGGGGGATCATGGTCATCCTGAATAACTTTGTCGCAGAGATTGGATGGCACCCACAGTCTCAAACAAAACTGAATGTTCTCGTCCACCAGTGAATAGTGAGACTGCTTATGCATTGGAAGTGCCAGCTGGTCCAACAACTCCAACCCTCCGTGAACGCCATCTAGTATGCTAAAACCCTCAAAGTGAAAGGCTTATTTGGGGCCCACTCCACCACCAAAATTGTGGAAGGCGCTATAGTTAGGATATGGGCTTGCAGAATTTCTGTGCTCTCTTGCTCATCTGCCTTCTCCAGACCCAATGCAGTGTTGCAACTCATAAAGTCTGGAAAGATATACAACGCTTATTTCATAAATTTTACTTTAATTAAATTACAGTGGTCACAATACGTCTGAACCTGACGATGCGCCAACTTCTGAGGTTTCTGAAAATACATAAGAGCCTGGTGATCCATCTGCATGATCACCTCATACTGTGCGCCCAGAAGCAGGTACTGCCAGTGGGTAAAAAACCCCGCCATAGCAGCCAGATCCTTTTCAAATGGCCCAGAACTGCTCTGATGAAGTGAACTTTCAGGAAAAAAAAGGCATCCAGGTGTTCTAACCCATCATGTATCTGTAAAAGACCACCCCCACATCAGCGGATGAGGCATCGCATGTGATGATAAATGGCTTTATGGGGTCCACATGTTTGATAATAAAAGCCAAAAATACCTTCTTGTTGTCATTAAACGCCTGCTGGTACTTTTTCATCCAACGGAATGACACGTTCTTCCCAGTCAGGGATGTAGCAGCGCAGTCAGCTGCTAGAGGGTGAGAAATTTTTTTTATAAAAATGATGGTGCCCAAGAAGCTTAACAACTGCTTCTTGGTCGTAGGAGTAGGCTACTCAAGAAATTTCCTCAAGCTTTCTAGGGGGAATGTCATAACCATCTTTTAAAGCTAAATTCCCCAAGAAGGTAACCTCTTCTCAGAAGAACTCACACACTTAGATGGCTTTACAAAAAAGTTCCACCTTATGAAAAATGACCAGCACCGCATCCAGGTCCTTCTATTGCTACTTGGGATTAGGGGAGTGAACAAATAAGCTGTCAATGTACACCACTGCGCACGTTAACTTGAGATCCCCAAGCACATTGTTGAACTTCTTCTGGAACATGGCTGGGGCGTTTTTCAGGCTAAAGAGCATTACCTGGAACTAGAATATACACCTTCTGGTTTGAATCGCCATAGCCATTCCTGACCTTCTGCGACCAAGATCTGATTGAATGCATTCACAAGGTCAAGCTCTGAAACATACTTTAATTTGCAATCTCCTATATGTTTGTCTGCTTGAGGGGGAGATGGTAGGGATTGTGAACAGTAATATTTAAATTCTAATAGATGTATAACACAAATTACCATCAGCCTTCTGAGTAAAAACAATAGGCGATGCAATTGGGACATCTTCTTAAACACCCACCCCTTCATGAGCATATCATCCAGCCATAATTACAACGCCTTGTCCTTGTAAGTCCAGGGGAACGTCCCCTGTGTGTAGATCGGTCGCTCTTCCCTTTTCTTAGTAAAAGGGGCTGAAGAGGGTAGCTGTACCCTTGTCACCCAGGGTGACCTCGCCCACATGGTAGACGAGTTCTGGGTAACAGCCCTCCCTCTTCAGATCCCTCCTCCAGTACCCTTGCTCACCTCAGCCAAACTTGTTAGCTGGATTAAGGAAAGAGGTGCCAAGATCGCCAAATTGAAGTCAATTGGTTCAAAACTAATGGAAATCTAGCTCGATGATTGGATCCCAACATAGTCAAAAAGTGATGAAGATTGAATTATCAGCCGGAATTGCCAACAATATCAATTTGGCCAACAGTGTGATAATCAAAATTAACCCCCTCTTGAAATCATTAAGGATGATCTTCAACATGCAGCTCTCATCTGGAAAATTGGTAGTTGTGGCTGATGCAACGCTTTTAACTGATCAAATGGCCCAGCGGCCGGGCATGGGTGGGTTGGGCATCCTGAACTTGTTCCTAACCAATTGGAACCGCCCCTACGTGGGGTGGCCCTGGGGGGATTTCCATTACTTGTCAGGCTAGATGCTGTCACACCAACTGCCGGAAATGCAGTCAAGTCTCAGTTCAGGCGTTTGATGACAAACTGACAGCGACTAGGCCTGCTGCTGAATCCTTTGATGTCAGTTCCTATTGAGTTTATTGGCCCCCATCCCTGAATAATTTGCTGGTTAGGTTGAACCTGAGGGACCCGATCCCTGCTTGTTCCCACATCAATTGACCACTATTTAATCATTTATATCACACTGAGAAAATTGTTGGTCTATTCTCTTCCTTTATTTTCCATTAAAAAATCCTTTCCCCAACTTTAGTTTTTTGTAAGTTGAAAAATAAACCGCCCTTTCCACTGGCATTCCAACACCCTTGGGGTTTATGGTCACATTTGTCTGGTATTTCATTATGTGTCTGTATAAGATTATGGCTCATTAGAAATTATTGGCAAAACTCCTTTCTAGTCTCATAACCGTCATACCAGCAGCAGTGCCTTTGGCGTTCTGGTTTCCCGTTTTTGTGCTCCGGCACCTAGGCTGGCAGGACGGTCTAATTCTAACTTGCTGTTTGCCTGACATAATTGATCAACCATTATTCATAACTATTTCCGTCTATCTCTTAGATATTGACGCAGCAATGGTCCCTTCTTTTTAACTGAACCAGGTTGTGAAGAAAATCTACACTGGCCATGATAGCCTAGTTCAACTCAAAATGTTCGATCCACACCCCATAGTTGCCATGGCTATTGTTCCCATGTCAGTATGTTCTGACAATCTGACCTGCGATGGGCTTACTCCCCTATGAACCTATCAGTTTCCTCTGAATCTAAAACCATCTCTTTGTATCACTGGATTCAACTACAACTACAAATAAAGAGAACTTTGCTTACTTTTTACTACCCATGAAGATTGGTGTCAGGTCCCATCACGTTTCCTTTGAGGCTTTGGTGGATACCAGAGCTGCAGGAAATTTCATGAGTGTTGAACTATCCCAACAATTGAAACTTGACCTGGATGAAGGTCCTTCGGTGATTGTTGCTTCTTCAGCCTCCCAGACCTCATACCTAGTCCGCTGGCCAGTTTCGTTCTCAGTACATCAGTTCAGCTTTTGTGAACGGTTCTGAGAAATGCCAAACTTGGTTTTTCTGGTTATCTTGGGGTTGGATGGTGGCGCTGGCAACATGTTAAGATTCATCTGGAGTCAAATATATTGTCATTTGCCAATGACCAAACGGAGGGAGAATTTCCCTTAGTTAATACCCTCAAGAAAACCCAAGGTCGCAGCTCCATTACTTCCCTCATTTCCCCTTCAGGCCTTCCATCCGACTTTCCAGAAGAATTGATGCGCTATCAGATTATCTTTGATTCTGAGAAGGAGTACTGTCTTCCCCTCACACTAAATTTGATTTAGGATTCTGAACAATGGTACAGTTGGTGAACATCAACTGGTCTTTGTATCTGCACATGGCAGAAGAGGAGGGTGCTCCTAACGCCTGGCTAGACGATATGCTCAAGAAAGGATGGTTGTTTAAAGAGACGTCGCCAATTGCCTCACCCATCATTTTTGCCAAGAAGGCCGATGGTTCTCTCCATCCCTGCGTGGATTATGGCCACATAAATAAATTACAGTGAGCAATCCCTACTTTTACCCCTTAAGCAGACTATCATTTAAGCAATTGCAAAGTCTCATGTGTTTTCCAAACTTGATCTTGTCAATGCCTTTAACCAAATAAGGGTAATGGAAGGTCAAGAATGGCTTACTGCGATTTTTACCAAATGAGGTATCTTTCAGTTCTGCGTAATGCCCTTTGGGCTGAAGAATGCGCCAGCCACCTTTCAACAATGATCAATAGTGTGCTGGACGACCTCCAGTTTAAATGCGGACACATACATTGATGACGTTTTGGTTCATTCCCCAACACCTGAACAACATGCTAAAGACTTAGAAGTGGTCATGGCTGCTTTGCACAAGGCGAGCCTGTTCATCAAGCCTTTGAAATGCGGGTTTTATAAGGAGAATGTTACCTTTCTTTGGAGCCTGGTATTAAAAGATGGTTGCGTGATTCCCTCCCAAAAGTTAGATGCCATCTGCAAGTGGCCAACTCCAACAACCCAAAAACAATTATGAAGTTTCTTGGGCACCATTATTTTCCTAAAGAAATTTTTTCCCAGCTCTTTCCCAGTTGGCTGCTCCACTCCACCCCCTCACAGGTAAGAATGTGCCTTTCTGTTGGACTCCCAAATGCCAGCAGGCGTTCAAGTCAATAAAAGAAGTATTCTTATCAAATCCTATTTTAAAACATGTGGACCCCTCCAAACTATATATTGTCATTTGTGATGCTTCAGCACTATCTATTGGGGCAATTCTGCTCCAGGAGCATGATGGCTTAGAACATCCAATTGCCTACTTTTCCCAAAAGTTCTCTTCAACTGAGCAATCATGGGCCATTTATGATAAGAAATTGGCAGCTGTAGCTTGGGCATTAACCCATTGGCGGTACCTGTTACAGGGTGCTCAGCATGAATTAACTGTGCATATGGACCAATAAGATCTTTTATACTTCTGTAAACCACAAAATTGGCACACAGGCAGGCTCATACCTATTGGGATTTATGCAGTTTCAATTTCAAATACAAATTTGTGAAAGTTGCATTAAATGTGCTTCCCAACTTCCTTAGTTGCAACCTGGCCCATTGCCCCATGGATTTGGAGGAAGTGGACTTGGTTACCATGATCCCCACCACCCAAATCCTTTCTATTGTCCCGCCTGTGGTCATCTCAGTAGAGTTAGCTCCAGATGATTTGCTTATATCCTAGGTTTTGGTGGTACAGATGTCCTGTCCCAAAGGAGTGGAGTTGCTTTAGCAATTATATCTTCAGACCCAATAACATTTCATGAATTCTTTTGTGAAGGGCTCCATCTATTTTCAGTCCAGGTCTGGGTTCCTCCTTCCCTTAAAGCTGAGGTGTTTCAAGCGCATCACGACCCTCCCACAATCGGCCATCCAGGCAGCAAAAAATGTATTGAGTTGATCAATTGAACTTATAACTGGGTGGGCTGAAATAAAGAAGTTCCAAGCTGGATCACCGATTGCATTACCTGTTCTCGAGCCAATTCAGACCACTCAGGAAGGAATGGTCTCCTACACCCATTACAACAGGCAGAGGGTCCATGAACATTGGTGTCCGTGGATTTTATTGTTGAACTCCCCTGTTCTAACGGGTTTACAGCAGTGATGGTGGTGGTCAATTGCTTTAATAAATTTTCCCTATTTATTCCCTGTACTTTCATGATCACATATAAAGAAACTGCTCATCTCTTTGTACGACATGTGTTTTCAATGTTTGGTTTCCCACAGGAGATCATTAGTGAGCATGGGCCCCAATTTACTGCTCAGTTTTAAAAATGAGCTTTTATCCATCTTAAAAATTACCCCTTGCTGTTCCACCACATACCATCCCCAGTCCAATGAACATACTGAGCGGGTTAACCAAATTTTGGAACAATATTTGCGTTGTTACACTTAAGCCACACAAGATACTTGGGCCGATGACCTCCCTCTCGCCCAATTTGCCCATAGCAATGGTACTTACGCTTCTATGGGGTTTTCTCCCTATGATGTGACGTTGGGTTAAAATCCCTCTTTTTTGGTCAGTCCTATATACGTCCAGAGGTTCCTGCTGCCGCAGATCATGTTGAGCACATTTGGTCTACCTAGTCCTTAGTGCGATAACATCTCACAAAGGCTATCA
Organism: Massospora cicadina; assembly: GCA_022478985.1. Lineage (NCBI taxonomy): Eukaryota > Fungi > Entomophthoromycota > Entomophthoromycetes > Entomophthorales > Entomophthoraceae > Massospora > Massospora cicadina. Next base: position 13,272 of record JAKSZP010001421.1, on the reverse strand, counting down.
ATGATTATAAACGGTTTGCAGTTTGAAAACAGCTTCCTGATCACGATTTCACGGTAGGCTCTCGCATTATGTTAAGTACTCACCATCTGCGGATGCAGGTACCTTCCCAGAAGTTTGCAAGCATGCGTTTGGGCCCCCACCTGGTGGAGAAAGACTTGGGAAATGGTGCTTTCCAGTTAAAACTGCCAGCTCATTTGGAAACAGCATCCCATCTTCCACGTGTCTCAGTTGTCCCCATTCAAGGGGATCATTCCTGCTGAACCCAAGCCAATTGCGATAGAAGATGCAGAAGAAGCTGAGGCGGAAAACATCTTAGCATCCCGCAAATCCCAGCAGTCAGTTCAGTATCTTGTTGCATGAAAGGGGTACCCAGCCTATGAGAACAGTTGGGTCAAGGCTCGTGATTCGCTAATTGCATGGAACTGATCGAGGTGTTCCATGAGTCTCACCCCAAAGCTCCCCAACCTTCCCAAAAAATTGCAACTGTAATGGCGATCAAACAGCCCAAGGCTCATAAAAATGTGGCCCTCGTGCAATTTCCTGGTGGTGGTGCCCTTCCTTTGGAAAAAGTAATGGGTAATGTTAGTCCAGGGAACGTCCCCTGTTTGTAGATCAGTCACTATTCCCGTTTCCAAGTAAAAAGGGGCCAAAGAGGGTGGCTGTACCCTTATCACCCATTGCGACCTCTCCCATGTGGTAGACGAGCGCTGGGTAACAGCCTTCCCTCTTCAGATCCCTCACCCCAATACCCTCGCTCAACTCAGCTGAACTTGTTAGCTGGATTAAGGAAATCTATGCCAAGATCACTGAATTGAAGTCAATCAGTCCAAAACTAATGAAAATCAAGCCCGATGATTGGAACCTTTATAGTCAAAAAGGGATGAAGATTGAATTATCAGCCAGAATTGCTGACATTTTTGATTTGGCCAGAAGTGTGATTGTTGAAATTAACCCTCTCAAAATCTTGAAATCATCAGGGATGATCCCCAACATGCAGCTCCCATCCAGCAAATTGGGAGTTGCAGCTAACGCAATGCTTTTGACTGAACAAATGGCCCAGCGACTGGGCATGGGCAGGTTGGGCATCCCAAACCTGTTCCCAACCAATTGGGACTGCCCCTACATGGGGTGGCCCTGGGGGATTCCCATTGCTCGTTGGGCCAGATGCTGTCATGCCAACCACCGGAAATGCTGTCAAGTCTCAGTTTGGGCATTCAAGGTTGAACCGACAGTGATTCAGCCTACCACTGAATCCTTTGATGTCAGTTCCTATTGAGTTTATTGGCCCCCATCCCTGAATAATTTGCTAGTTAGGTTGAACTTGAGGGACCCGATCCCTGCTTGTTCCTGCATCAATTGACCACTATTTGATCAGTTGCATCGCACTGAGAAAATTGTTGGTCAATTTTCTTCCTTTATTTTCCATTAAAAAATCCTTTCCCCAACTTTAGTTTTTTGTATGTTGAAAATAAACCGCCCTTTCCGCCAGCATTCCAACATCCCCAGGGTTTATGGCCATATTTGTCTGGTATTTAATTATGTGTCTGTATGAGATTATGGCTCATTGGAAATTATTGGCAAAACTCCTTTCTAGTTTCATAACCGTCAAACCAGCAGCAGTGCCTTTGGCATTCTGGTTTGCTGTTTGGGTGCTCCGGCACCTAGGCTGGCAGGCCAGTCTAATTCTAACTTGCTTTTGCTGATAGTTCTCCTGCGCTGTGTAGGGGTACAACGGACAGTTGATGTTAATTGGGGCCATCATTAAAATTAAGCCAAATCATATTCAGAGTGCAGAAGAAAGTGATTAGCTTTCTTTAAATCAAAAACATCTTTATATGCTACTTACGCCATGGGGAAATGTGGCAGAAGGCCCTTTTGGGGAGAGAGTGCATGATTGAACTCCGCCCCCATTCTGTTGTAAGCATATCAATAAGGGGAACTCCCCACAACTGGGTGGTTCAAAGGACAACATCTTTGAGTACAAATGAATGCTCACCTGCTGCCATCGCCACCACCCCAACCCCAAAATACCTGGGAAGAACAGATTTGGCACAGCAGCGAACTGATCATAGAAACTGAACTGGTGGACTGAGAAAGGCACAGGCCGCCATATTTTTTATGAAATCATTGGAGTGGATGATACACCCAGCACTGACGTCCCTTCTTCCAGGTCCAAGTCAAGATCCTGTACTAGCTGCAAACGCACAAAATCCCCAGCCACAACTGTATCTACCAGTGCCTCAACTGACACCTGTGACCACCCAACCAAATTTCCAGCGGTAATAAAAAAGCAAAATAATGTTTATTGGCGCCCATGCTTGATTCCTCAAGCTGGTTGGTGGTAATCATAGAGCCAGGGAAGCTGATTAAGTCATAGAATCAGCACACTCCCCTGGGAGCACTTTCTCAAGCTCATCACACTGGGAGTCTGACAACTAAGGGATCTGAGGATTGAAGAGCACCTAGTCCATCTCAGGGGCTGCCTCCCCCACGGGTGCCAAGACAAAGCCAGATGCACCAACTGGGCAAGGGGACACTGCAACGTCTCCAGGCACCAAAACGCATACCCCAAGGTCCTGGCTTGTACTGGAACTCTGAGCGAGTGACAATGGAAGTACCAACTGAGTATTCAACCCTCCTTTCAAAACTTACTGGTAGGAAATCATCAAAATGAACCCCCACCCCACTCAACACCTGACAGAGTGTAGCCCCAATGGAAGCTGCTATTATGCACATTTAGTCCACTGACCCCACCTTCGTGGCCCAGTCAGCATGATTGGCAGACATGGGGCCCAAAGCGGCACATTATACTGCTGTGATGACGTCCAATGTGAGCCTGAGGCCCAGGGCCTGTTCATAGAAAGCTTTTATGAACAAGGCCAAATAAGACGCTTCAGCGCCCAGAAAATACTGGAGCAATAGAGCTAATCATTCTAATGATGCCTACACCACCAATGCTACCAGAATAATCGGTGGGGTTGTCTATTCTGGTGGTTGACTTAAAAATATACCTTTGACAAACATCAGATCGGGCCAATTATCCTTTCAATGCTAAAGCTAACACATATACTCTCACCTCTAAGTCTATTGCAATTACATGATTCAGGCTGAATATCTCAACTTAAATTCAATCAAATACTTTATCAATAAGCTCAGCCCAAATACACTCGCACATTATGGCTAATTTCCTATGCATTAAATCTTGGCAATTGGTCCCAATCATTGGGAACACAATCAAACAACTAGTATACAAAATCATTTGGGACCAACCCGAAGTTACCGTTTAAAAGTCCCATGGACCATCAAACAAACAAAAAACGTAATCAATTTCCCACCCTAGGACAAAATTGTCATGGTTTATGACTTGATAGTAGGCACCAACCCCAAGGATAAGTCTGGGCGACAGGAGGCCCAGAAGGTGAAACTTCAGGCCTGTAAGTCCCAGGGAACGTCCTCTAGGTGTTGACCAGGCCATTTTCCCATTTCCAAGTAAGAAGGCACCAAAGAGGATGGCTGTACCCCTCATTACTCAGGGCGATCTCGCTCACATAGTAGATGAGTGCTGGGTAACAGCTCTCCCACTTTGGATCCCGTTTCCTATACCCATACTAACCTTGGAAGAACTGTTATGAGGAATCAGTGAAATCTGCGCCAAGATTGACAAAATAAAATTAATCGTAATCAATTTGAGCGGTAATCTTCCCAATGCTCAGATTTTAAATGGTCAAAGTGTTATGAAGACTGATCTATTGGCTGGATTGCCCGAAAGTTGTGATTCAATTAACATGACGATCAGATAATCTCTCCCCTCCCAAATCTGGCAGGCATCACCCCCAATGGGCAGCTTCCTGCTGACAAATTGGGTGTTGCGCCCAATGCAATGCCATTGACCAATTGAATGGCCCAGTGACTGAGCACGGGGGCGTCCCAAACCCCTTCCCAACCAAATGGGTCCACCCCTATGTGGGGTGGCCTTGGGGGATTCCTACCCTCGTCAGGATAAACGCCATTGCACCAACTGTTGGAAATGTAGTTGAGCTTTGGTTCAGGCATTTGAGGTTGAACTGACAGCGACTCAGCCCGCCGCCAAACTCTGCAATGATGGTTCCTAAGGTACTGACCCACCCAATCCTGAATAATTTGCCAGTTAGGTCGAATTTGTGGGACCCGATCCTGGCTTTGCTTTTCCTTAAATTGACTACTATTAAATCAGTTGCATCGCACTGAGAAAATTGTTGGTCAATTTTTCTTTCCTAAATTTCCATTTATTCTTTCCAAAAAATTAGTTTTTACATGTTAAAAATTAAGTCACCTTATCCACCAACGTTCTCATACCCCTTGGGGTTAACAGCCAAGTGCATCTGGTACTTTATTTTGTGCCTATATAAAATTCTGGCTCACCGGCAGATATTGGTGGAACTCTTTCCCAGTTCCATATTTGTCACATCGGCAGCAGTGCCCCAGGCATTCTAGCTTGCTGTTCAGATGCTCTGGCATCTGGGATGGCAGGCCAGTCTAATCTTTACTTGCTGTTCACCTGATATGGCCCTCCCTGACCTCAAGCACACCTTAGACCAACGCTGGGTACAAGCCAAATATGCTCAGGTTGGTATTAGTGAGGTGCAAAATGCCCAGCCCCTTGTACCAGCTCAGGCGTTAAAAAGGATGAGCTATTTACTTAACAAAGATGGTTTGATTTGGTTGATTGGGGAATGGGGTTTAAAACCTCTTCCAGTTACAAAATATGCGTTCAGGTAAAATACAACTTCAATCAATTACTCAAGTGAAGACAGTTTTGGTGTATTCTACCAATCTGGATGGAAGCGTTTGCCTATTGGAGCGTCAAGGCTTGTGCCCACTTCCGCAGACTCATAATTACCCTGAAGACTTTTAAATATGGTTTTTGTGACCAACATTCCTTGTTAGTCGACTTTCTACAATAAACTTAACCGTTTTATTTATGGTTCCTTGGGCAAACCTGGGCGCTAATCTGTTTGAGGAGGTCTCCAACTACATCAGCCACTACATACTATCACAAATAACAAAAGTTTCAGGTGCTCCCTTGGGCTGCTCAGGTCCCCTCCAGATCGAAGCACCCAAGCCTCCCATCACCAATTTACATTTGATTATGGACTCCCCTCTGGGGTCCACGCAAGTTTTGTTGTTTCTGGCTTACCTGATATTGTATACCACACTTATCACCCTTGCCTTGGGTCCCTTCTGTACTGGCCCCATTTGTGATGCCTTGTTTCCTATTCTTTTAATGGCTAGTTCCCTGAAAGTGTGGGTTTGCATCCCGCATCACCTCTCAGGGAACAAGAGAGTTACAGGCACTCTCTTGACATTAGTTGACCAACCTTTTTATTATACGTGCATCAGAATTATACATGTGGGACTTTCTTTATGTGTAAACTGGGTGTGCTGGCCATTTGTCACCACCACTATGGTGCTCACCACAGTTTTCTCGCTTGGTTTTGTTATGATGCATCTTGGCATTATTCTTGCAACTACCAACTGGGAAGTGTCCACCCCTCCTGCTCATACCTGGTGGTCTCAGACTTTTTGTAATCCTGTTGTTGCGATTCCCCACCTTTCTCCCAACATTTACTCAGAAATCAACAGGCCTTGGCTTTCCTTGAGTCAAAAGCCTATTTGGAAAATAATAATTTATCTGGTTCATGTCCACATTCGTGGGTAGTGGATTTGTTGTATTGGCTGTCTCCAGATGCGGCTGACTGGGTTTTTGTGGTGTTCCGCGCTCATCCGCTCTTGTGGCAATCAGTGGAGGGCTTGGAGAGGTTCTTGGAGCAAAGTCGTCCTGATGGAGCATCCATCCATTCCTTCTATGAGTTCTTTTTGCTGCGTCAAGTGGGTCATCTGGTGAAAGTATATCTAAATGAATTTGTGAAAAAGCCCAGGCTTTACTATTACCTGACGTAGTTAAAGCGTCATTTCTCCATTCTACCTTGAACCTATCTGTGTGAAACTCCCCAATTTAGCATTTGCCCCCTTCCAACTTTGATCATCTTGTTGAAGCCCTTTGGGGTGGTTTCCCCACCCCAACCCAGAAGGGGCAAGGTAATTTGGCCGTCTTGGTTTCACCTAGAGTGGACCCTATAAATACAGAAGCCAAAAAGTCGCGCGCATCTCTCAAAATGAAGGAATCTTATCCTTCTAAACCTTTTATTTCTTCTGAATTCAAAGCTGAACAGGGGTCTAGCCCTGAGACTGAATTAAAGGTTTCAGACAATTCCTCTGAGACGATGTCACCTGTGGCCACCCCTGTAGATACCGCATCCATGACTAATGATATTTCTTTGAATTGTGAAGCACTTCCTACTGATTCCCTCCCTGTTTTGGCAGAAGTCAAGGTGCAGGTGAGTCTAGACCCAAACTTAACCAAAAATTGAATGATGATAACAGTTTTTCTTTGTGATGTGTTTCTGTGATGCAAGCCAAAGCTTCAATCTTGGGCTTGGTGGTGGTGGCCCTGGATAACAATGTACACCAGACCCTTAGAGCAGGTATGGGGTCGATGGAGCCTGAAAAACGTTTTATCATGCAAACGTTATATTACAAAACGAGCCGTTTATTAGCTCTTATAGCTTAGATGAGGACCCTATTCCTGTATATCAGATTACCCCTGAGAACCCTCGTTCGACCCCTACCATGATCTGGGGCACTCAGGAAATGGAAAAAGAACCTCTTTTAAATATGATAAAGTATATGCACCTGCAGAAGATGGTGTGATATGTGGCCTCAGTAGTAAGAGTGGCCAACTATCCCTCCCCCTTCTATGATTCTAAAGCATAACCTGAAGGCTTTCTCAATCCAGAGGAAGAATTTTCAGGTGAGGTGGTGGCATTTTCTGCTTTGTTTAAATTCCATTCTGGATACTTTTTATTAACCGCTACCCTTACATCTCCTTTGGGGAAGTTCAGCACAGCTAATTTAGTGGATAAAGGTGCCACCAAAAATTTTATGGACCAAGACCTTGCAGACTACCTTGAGTTGAGTTACTCGCCAGGTGGTATGGTTAGAGGCGGGGCTTCCCAAGGTATCCCAACGCTGAAAATCATGGGGTCAGTGGATTACCAGGTGGGCACCTATCTCCTGTCTGACCACTTTCAAGCTATCAAAAACCTATTGTACCCCATTATTTTGGGTGCAGAGTGGTGTAGAAAGTTTGACGTCCGGACTAATTTGAAAGAAGATAACTATGTCCTTGACCTTGATAAATAGTCACAAGTTGATTTTCCCTTTGGCTGATGCCCACTTTCAGGGAAAATTACCTCACTGGCCCAATATTCACACTTTTAATCTTTCCCCTTTGCTGAAGCCCTCTGTGGAGATTCCCCTACCTTCTTGTTTGGGGGGTTTAAAATCTTCCTTTGATGAAGCATCAGCTAACGCACTCCCTGATCATCCTGAGTTTGATTGTGAGTTCAAGCTAACTGTGGATCTTATGCGTATATCTTCCCCCTTTACCCATTGACTGTCCAGGAGAAAGAGGCGTTAGATGTGTGGGTGAAGGAGCAGTTAGCCAAAGGCGCGATTTTTCAGCGTACCTCTCCTGTATGCTCCCCACTTCTCTTTGTTGAGAAGGCTGATGGTAATCTACGTCCATGCGTAGACTATGGTACCTCACCAACGTTACTGTACCAGATCTACAATCCATCCCTTTGGACTCACATATTGCGCGTTATGTAGAGAAGTCTAAAGCCTTCTCCAAGCTGGATTGCCTCAATGCGTTCAATCAGATCTAGATAAAGAAGGGACAGGAGAGGTAAACCGCATTCCATATCATAAAAGGAATTTTCCAGTTTTGGGTCATGCCCTTTGGCTTAGGAATGCCCCTGCCATCTTTCAACGCCGCATTGATGCTGCGTTGGCGGACTTGTTGGGTGTATGTGCGGTTGCCTACATGGACGATATACTGGTGTTTTCCCCTGATCATGAGTCACATGCAGTACACCTTTGGCAAGTGGTGGAGAGGTTAAGGGCATCCCGCCTTACGCTAAAGAACAGCAAATGTCTTTCTTTAAGTCCCAGGTCACTTTTCTGGGCAACATTGTGTTTGACAAAGGACATATGATAACTCCAGACAAGGAGAAGGCAATTTGTGAGTGGCCCACCCCCACATCGGTAAAGGAACTGAGAAGTTTTTTGGGGTCATGTATGTTCCTCAAGAAGTTCACATCCAGTCTTTCCGAGGTGGCAGCGCCCTTATATAAGGCTAGTGGTGCAAAGATGTTCCAGTGGTCCCCCATTTTGGAGGAAGCATTCCAAGCAGTGAAGTGCACTCTGATTTCCACGTCTATCCTTCGCCATGTTGACCCTGCAAAGGAGTTCATTGTGTCTACTGATGCTTCCAACTTCGCCATAGTGGCTACCTTGTTACAAGTAGGCGAAGATGGGACTGAGCATCTGGTGGGATATTTTTCTAGGAAAATGTCTATGCCTGAGTTTAATTAAGCCGTTTACAACAAGGAGCTACTAGCAGTGGTGGAGGCGCTGACTTATTGTCGTCACACTTGCATGGCTCCTCCCAGCCTTTCCATGTACGTACAGATCACTATGCCTTGCTGTACAACTGCGCTCCTCATGTTCTAACCCCACGGCAGACTCGTTGGCATGAGACCATTGCCCAATTTGCTTTTTCTTATGAGTTCACCAAGGGCAAGGAGAATGGTTTGGCGGATGCAATGAGCTGCAACCCTGCTCTGGCTCCCAATCTGAAGGATGTAGAAGTCCATAACACCCAGTTGGTTATTTTGTCAGGTAAAATTTTGTCTCAACTTCTCAATTCCACGGCCAACACGCCAGCGCTTGCACCTCTGGAAAATGCAGAGGAATACAGTATGTTCAGAAAGGTCATTCTTTCTCAGCTGTTATCATCCAACTACACTATGGTTCTCACAAAAAGCGCTCTGAATCAGGAGGATTTATTTAGGGGTTATCACATAAAGGATGAGATGGTCTGGTTTCAGGGGCGCCTGTGGGTTCCAGCTGGCCCACTGCGCCTGAAAATCATCAGGGGCCATCATGACGTAATCACTGTTGGTCACCCTGGGAAAGCAAAGACCTTAAAGTAATATGACGCACCTACAATTAAAAAGGCTTGCCTTCTCATGTGGGACGGTATTGTAAAGAGTGCCTGATTTGCAATCAAATGAAACTAAATCGTCAACCTTTAGTGGGTTTTTTGGTACCAGTCCAAAAGGCTGAAGGGCCCTGTACTTCCCTATCAGTGGATTTTGTTGTGTAATTACATGTTTCTGATGGTTATGATGCCATCATGGTGGTGGTGGATCGCTTTACAAAGTTCACCCACTATATTCCTTGCAGAATGACAATAACTGTGACTGAGATGGCTAGGCTTTTCGTCACTCAGGTGTTTGCGCTTCATGGGGTTCCCAAAGAAATCAATAGTGACTGGGGACCCCAGTTTACCTTTGTCTTTTGGGAAGAGTTTTTTAAGACTCTTCAGATTCACCCCTGCCATTAGACTGCCTATCACCCCCAATCAGATGTGGCAGACCAAATGAGTGAAACAATTCTTGGAACAGTTTCTGCGGTGTTACACTGCTGCGAATCATTCATATTGGGTTTCTCACCTTACCATGGCCCAATATAGCTACAACAACACCTTGCATTCTTCAATTGGTTGTTCCCCCTTTTTGAAAACCATGGTTTTACCCTGCCTTTAACATGGAGCCCAGCTATGGATCCAAAGTCAAAGCGGTGGTGGACTTTTCTAAGACTATCAAGAAGGTCCACCAGGGGGTTTCTACGAGTTTGGAGGCGGCAATGCAAGTATATAAGGAGAACGCCGATGGTAAGTGACAAGTGGGTCCAGAATACAAGGAAGGAGATCTCGTGATGCTTGATGCTTGTAACATCCTTATCAAGCAGCCATGCAAAAAGCTGGGACCAAAGAGGATTGGTCCTTACCGCGTTGTTAGAAAGTTGGGCCATGCCTCATACCAGTTGGATCTTCCCTCTTTGTTTTGGATATTCTCTGTCTTTCATGAGGGAAAATTGATATTGTTTGAGGGTCCCCCACCTAAGACTCCTGAGGCTTACCTTGTGGATGGGGCGCCAGATTGGGATGTTGAGGAAATAGTAGCCTACCGCCGTGTTAAAAGAAGGCTTGAGTACCTGGTATCTTGGAAGGGTTTTGACGCAGCAGAGAACAGTTGGGTGCCAGCACGTAATGTGTGCATGCCCAAGACCTGATCAAAGCATTCCATAATCGTTTTCCTGAGGCTGAGGTATTGAAGTCCAAGCCAGCCGTTGAAGCTATTTAGTTGTCTCACGCACATAAAAACTTCTCCTTAGCAAACGCCCCTGGAGGGGGGTGGAGCCCAAGAAGGAGGAGAGTGTAATGCCATGGTTAAATGACTTGATAGTAGACACCAACCCCAAGGATAAGGCTGAGCGACAGGAGGCTCAGAAGGTGAAACTTCAGGCCCTCCCTGACTTCGAGCACAACTTAGACCAACGCTGGGTACAAGCCAAATATGCCCAGGTTGGTACTAGTGAGGTGAAAAAAGCCCAGCCCCTTATATCAGCAAAGGCGTTGAAACGGCTGAGCTATTTACTTAACAAAGATGGTTTGATTTGGTTGATTGGGGAATGGGGGTTTAAAACCTCTTCCAGTTACAAAATTATGCGTTCAGGTAGAATACAACTTCAATCAATTACTCAAGTGAAGACAGTTTTGGTGTATTCTACCAATTTGGATGGAAGCGTTTGCCTATTGGAGCGTCAAGGCTTGTGCCCACTTCCGCAGACTCATAATTACCCTGACGACTTTTAAATATGGTTTTTGTGACCAACATTCCTTGTTAGTCGACTTTCTACAATAAACTTAACCGTTTTATTTACGTTTTATTTATGGTTCCTTGGGCAAACCTGGGCGCTGATCTGTTTGAGGAGGTCTTTAACTACATCGGCCACTACATACTATCACAAATAACAAAAGTTTCAGGTGCTCCCTTGGGCTGCTCAGGTCCCCTCCAGATCGAAGCACCCAAGCCTCCCATCACCAATTTACATTTGATTATGGACTCCCCTCTGGGGTCCACGCAAGTTTTGTTGTTTCTGGCTTACCTGTTATTGTATACCGCACTCTAAACTATTGCCTTGGGTCCCTTATGTACTGACCCCATTTTTGGTGCCTTGTTTCCCATTCTTTTAATGGCTAGTTCCCTGGAAGTGTGGGTTTGCATCCCGCATCACCTCTCAGGGAACAAGAGAGTTACAGACACTCTCTTGACAGAATTTTATATTTCAATCCATGTAATTGGCACAATAGCACTTGCACATGGACTGCCCTAAAGGGAGTACCTAGTGCTTTTTAGAGAGAGGCCTGCTGATGTCCTGATTTGGGGTATGTCATCTACTTTAATTAATGCAAGAATTTCACAGAAGTTGTATTTCATCAGAAGTATAATCAAACTCAAATCAAGAAGATCCTAGGACAATTTTGCATGTTTTTATTGCAATTTCTGTCCCTGAAATCCTCCCAATTTTGAGAGTTTTTTGCCACCAATAAACCTAATAAAAGGTCTCAGTCATATCAGTTCAAGGGCCATTATGATGTGGTAAAATATCTGTTGTAATTTTGTTCTCAAATGTGGCCAGGAGATGCCTAGAGGTATAAATACCGGCTACTGGCCTAATAACTAATTATTTTTAAATACCATCTAATAAAAGATAAATTAATTTTGTCCCTTTCCTAGTCTTATCCTAATCTTAACTTTTGAAAAGTGTTGACAAGCTGGACACGCCAAATCCACAGCTTGTATATCCACCTGCCTTGGAAGAAGTTCCCGAACATGAAGGGAAATTTACGCCTAAAATTGGCCAGAAGAGTCGTTGCAATTATAATAAGCTTAGTGAGTTTGAAAAGGTCCAAATACCATAAACCACTGGCAATATTGAGGATCAATCTATGATACTTCGTCCCAATTAAGTGTGCAGGATAATAATAAACAAGTGAGTGATCCTCAGATTTTCACAGGGGTCAAAACCCCAGCCTAGTTGGCTGAGCGGAGGATTCTGTGCACCTATCAGCAAGTTTCGCCCTCTATGGCATCCAACAGAGCCAGCTTTGCTGCGCATCTGCCAGAGTAGCTGAAGTCATTGTGTTAAGTGAGAATTTCACCTGCAGCTTGGTAAGGGAATATAATACTTGATTAGCAACCTCCACGGGTTGGACAGATGAGCCCCACCCCCAAGGGTGGTATGTGACTAGGGCTGAAGCCTTTGGGATAAAGTATACAATAAGGAGCATCCTACCACCACATGAAAGTACCTAACAAAAGTGCAAACTGACCATATGAACAGCATAAGGCTGAGCACCAACTGAAAGTTTTTATAGTAAACTGAGACCACTGCATTTCCAACTTCAAATAGAAGGGTGAAAATGCCAGAAACTAAGGGCTGGTCATTATGTCACAGAAATGGCAAGTTAAGATTGAGACTGGACTGCCAGTTGGGGTATGTGAGCACCCAGAAGGTAACCAGAATGCAGGGGGTATTACATCCAAACGACTTGATAGTGGGCAAGGAGAGAATAAAATAGGGAGCTGAAACTAACAACCACCATAGCTAATATCCCAACTAACTAACTAGAATGTGGCTGCCAGGGAAGCAGCGGATTTCACTTCTGACAACTCTTCAGGAACCACAGCATGCCCAGGATGTGCTGAGGAACGACTGGGTAGAAAACTAGAAGTGAGGTTGAAAAACCTCACCCAGTAGTTTGATGATCTCCAATTACAATAGGATGTCTCTGTCATGGAAACAGAAAGATAAATTTATACCAGCCTGCCAGTTTAGGTGATGAAACACCCAAATGGCGAGCCCAAATGCCAGAGACACTGCTGCATAAATGACTTTTGTTAGAATGGGAACGAATTTTGCCAACAAGCGCCCATGGGCCATAGCTGTGAATATGAACCTAGCAACGAACCAGTCAGATACAGCCCCAGGGCCCGTGGGTTTTTAAAATAGTTGAGTCAGTAGAGTGGGTTTGAATTTCTTCATAATAAACCTATATTTGGGAAATGGGATTTTTATTATAATGTAAAAGTAGAAAATAAACTGTTATTTCCTCATTGTGCTACAACTGATTAAATAGATGATTGTATTTAGGGAATAGCTTAGAAAGGCTTGGGATTAGGGCCCTCAAAGTTTTACCTAAACCAGAAAACTTTGAGTGAGGGAGAATGAATACAAACCTAATTAGAATAAAAACCAAAA